>PVHY01010465.1:0-51773 GCA_004024945.1 Uropsilus gracilis
TGTTCCATTTCTCTTTCTTTCCTCTAGTCATCCTAAATGACTTTTGTCTTTTATTTCCTTGAGAAGGTAAATCCCATCACACTAGTATTTTTACCCCCAATCCCTTAAGCTACAGCTATGTATTTAGAGTTATTTACATGATCTCATTGCTTGTGCATTTCAATTGTATAAATTCAGAAATAAACTCTTGCTTCCCTCCAAAAAAAAAAATAAAAATGAAAATGAAAACACCACATATCAGCATTACCAATTTTACATATTAACCCAAGGAATATGAAAACATAGATTCAGATCCTCCTATGTTCCCAGCAACACTATACCAAATAGCAATGAGGTAAGACCAGTCTAATCATCCAACAACTGACAACTGAATAAAAAAATTATGAAATGTTTATCCAATGGACTCAATTCTTTAAAATGATGAAATAGTACTTTTTGAGATAAAATGGATGGATTTTGAGATAACTGCTAAGCGTAATGTGTCAAAAAGCAAAAAATAGTTACTGGGTGTACCTACACTCTGGTGGCATATAAATAAACAATAGCAACAATCTGGCAGAGCACAGCATAAATAATTCTCAGACTCTGAAATTGTACTGATGACCAGAAAAAATGGGAGGGTTGGAGGAGGGGACAAGGATGAAGGGAAGAGAATGTTGACAGAGAAGTTTTGAGCGGAGGGTGAGTAAGCATACACACATATGGAGCTGTGAAGATGTACTCAAAATTACAGTAATGTAACTAACTGATAAACTTACTGCTAGAAAAGAGAGAGAATGGGACAGAGGCCCCCACAGAGGGGAAGTCATATGCGGACACAGGACCTCCCCCTCCGAATGTCCCTGCTCCATCCTACCTCTTCACTGTGAGGTCGGTTTCTAAGTAAACAAGACTTTGCTTACAATTTTTGTTTCTTATTGTTTTAAGTTAATGTCCTGTGTGTTTTCAAGTTAGTATAAAAATACCAACTTGATTTTAGGAAGTATACAAAAATTTAATCCCGTGCTTACACAAAATGTCCAATACATTTGGTCATTTTAATTGATAAAGGACTATAGATTCTGTCATTGACCACAGTGAGGATTTCTGTTTTGGAAATTGCTTGCTGTTCCTCAAGTTAGTTACAAACCTGTGCTTTTCGCATTATAGATGTTCCTTTAAGGAATCCTTCCTAAGGCACCTGGCAAGCTAGTGGTCATCCTTCACATCTCATAGATACCACCTCCCCTGGAAAGCCCTCCCTGCTTTCACTCAGCAGTCTGGCTCCTTCCAGCTCCTCTGCCTCCACACTCACCTCTGCTCCATCACCCTGGTCACTTTGGCTCAGGCCGGTTGTGCGGTTCACACTAGGTTATATGGTCCTTAAGGACAAGACTCTGTCCTTCTGTCTTCCTGCTCACCCCAGGACCTGACCTGCAGAAGACAATAGATCCCCTGAAAGATGGAGAGGTGGTTGTTGCTTTGAGGAACTTGGGGATTCAGAGCAACCTAGGTCTTAAATCTAGGCTTTTACAAATTTGCGATACTGGAGAGCTGTAACAAATTCCCACAAATTTAGTCTTCAAACAGGTTACATTTATATCTTCACATTCCAGAGGGCAGAAGACTGTCAGCTGGACTGTATTCCTGAATACAGTGGTGCACAAAGACACTTAAAACACTGCTTAAGCACTGTTGCTACTAAAATGGGATGAAAAGATAGAGCCAAGATAGGGAACAGATCACTGTCAGTGGATTCTAGCCTCCACAAGCTCATTTGCAAGACTACTCAAGCTCAGTACAACAACAACAGGACTTATTTAACAAGCAGGAAATTGTGGAAAAGGGACTTTAAGGTCACAAAGCCTGGTTGTCTCACTCCAGATAGTTTCCAATGTCCAGAAGTCACACACAAAGACTGCTAGTGGAGATGTTGCAGCCCCACAGCAGCAACTGGGGCACCAGGCTGGATGCTGGACCAGAAAGTGACAAACTCAGTAATCTGGGAGGATAAAAGACATGGATGAAACAATGAGTAAAAATCTACCAACAGGCTGTTGGGACAAGCAGCTGGGAAGTCAATACCTAGACATCTCCTCACCTCTGGGATGACTGCAGGTCACCTGCAGCCTGGTATCTGGTATCTGCAGCTCAGTCTGGTATCCAAATCAGTTTTATAGGGGAAGGAGTAAGGAAGGCTTGGTTCCTGCTTGTTGTGGAATCCAAGTTGACTTCTTTGTGGGGAATTTGTTTAGGCAGTGGAAAGAATGTTGGAAAATAGGTGTGTTCCCTGGAATGCTGCCTTATATAATGGGACAGAGTTGTGTAGTCATTTGGTAGGATGCAAGCCAAGAGAATATGAGTGGATAAATGGAGATTTTTACCCAAAGGAAAAGGCTTCATGACATATTTCCTTTGGATGAGATCAACACGGTGGTAGTGGAAGGCAGACTCAGGAGAGTAGGATTGAAAGTTGCCTTTGGTTGGTTGCCTTTGACTGGGGCAACCAATCATAATTCCACACCTCACAAACAGAGCTCTAACAATGCGCGCGTGCGCGCACACACACACACACACACACACAGTAGGGCAAGTGGCAGCCCCACTGGTCTCCGGGACTCATGAAGGAAGTTGGTGATTCTTACATAGATGTCTCCTGCCCATCCCATGTTTCTCAGGAGGTTCCCTTATTCTTTGACAACATCCGAATGCAGAAAATGAGTTTAGATGTCCTTTCAGTTTTTCCCTTGTGGCCAGATAGCTGGAGTATTGATTAACTGAGAAATGACCCAGGAACAGAAAGACAAGAGCAAAGGGAAAGGAGATGTGACAGTTACCCTAAGAGGGCCCTTTCCTGAGGGATTATGACTTAAATCCCAGCCAGTACTCTGGACCGTGAAAAGCCACCCCAATCAGAGAGAGGTGGTGTTACCAGGAAACTTCAGGTCTTCAGAACAATCAGTCATCTCCATGCCTGACTCTGGATGAATCTGATTTGAAAAACTACCTCCAGGAGGACCAAGATGGTGTTCAGGGCAGGCCACCCCAGAGGGGTCCCCTTTAGCTTGTGAAACTCCTTCCAGCTGAAGATAGTCAAAGCCAATAATTTCAGGAAGGGTTTTTTGTTTTTCCTTGAACTGCTTCAGAATTTAGATGGAGGGCTGGTATCAGGAAGAAAGCTATTAGTGGAGGTAACTGAAACCACCATGTTCTAAATGTGTTGAATTTTAAGAATTTATTAGGGAATGTTTGTGTCCTCTGTGTCCCTGATATGGCAAATATTTGCTCTTTCCATCTTCCTATCAACTGTCATCCTCCTTGAAGGGATTCCTATACCCTTCTCCCTGGCCCAAGAAGGACTGTAAACCCCAGTCACTTGACTACTTTTATCACATCTTTCGGGTCCCCATCAGTACAAAATTAAATTGTTTGTCTCCTATGAATCTGTTTTATGACATTTCAACTATTAGGCCAGCCAAAAGACCCTGGGAGGTAGAGGGAAAATCTCTCATCTTCTATAACCATAAGCAATGGTTGAAGTGGAAAGAGATGGTTGAAAATACAACAGATCATGTGTTCAAAGGAAAGTCAGCATCACAATTACTTGACATGATAATATTTTTGAAACTGAAGCTGGCAGCTACTGAAAATTTACTCCCTTATACACACAGGTGTTGATGCCAACTCAGACATCTTAAAAAGGTTAAAGCAAGTGTTAATTTATTTTTTCACAGCTCCCCTCTTACTTACAATTCGCTGAAATTGAAAAACAAAACAAATCAGAGCTTAATATTAACAGAACCATTGTTTGCCCCAAACAGTACAATTTAAACTTGAATTGTCAAGCCTTATTTCTTGTTTCTTTTCATCTTCTCTACTCTGCAATGAAGGAAAAAGATCTGCCAAAATTTGGTCATGTGATAGACTTAGCCTGTAATGGACCTGATCATAGTTGGCTGAGTGGACATGAATGTGTAGACAGGATAGCTTCCAAGGACAGAGATTCTGCTAAAGAGCTGACTGTCAGCTGAATAGACACTTTGTTTCTAATCCATCTTGGCACCTCCTGCCTTTTCTCCTCCAAGGGTCATATTAATATCAGCATGTGAAATTCACAAGCTGGTGAATTTCAGTGTCATGTACTGACACCTGGGAAAATGGGGGTTTGGAGAGGCTCACATGGACTCTCCATGAATTCTCTTTCCATTCAGTTCCCACAGAAAAGGGCCACCAACTAAGAGCCCTGATTTTCTTCTGAAACAGGTGCAGTTTATGCTTCCATCATGGCAGCCATCGTTAGTTCCTGTGCAATCTTGGAACTAGTCAAAAAGTCCATTGCATATTTCTGCAGAAACAAGGGGCCCTCCATCCTTTCAACACCTCAGATTCTGACTCTAGCAGTTCTGCTTGGTTACACTGTTCCCAAGTGTATCTCCTGTGTGTGACTCTGCATGGTGTATGGCGTTGCCCTCCCTGAGTTGTGGGTATATGTGTTTGGTAAACTGCTGTCACCCAGTTCCCTCTGTTGGGTCTATGCTTTGTTATCTTCATAATCCTAGACAGGAATCCCTTCCTCCCAAATTGGGTGAATAGGAGTTCATTGAAGAATAATTATGAGGTGTATGTCTGCATGAACTTCCTTCTTCTAGTGTGGCTAAGTGTCTTTTAGGGATGGTGGGTGGGAGCAAGTAGGAGTGGACCCTCATAGACTATGCCGAAGATTATTGGGGCTTTGGTGGTAGGCATGATGTGATTACATTTATTTGTAGCAATGGGAACCTTTACCCCTAAAAAGTGTGCAGTGTTGTAGACCAACATTAGCTCAATAGATGCACTTTTTTTAAAAAAAGTGTTTTTTAAATAATTGTATATTATTTAAAATATTATTTATTTGTTTGTTTTTACATTATTGTCAGCCCCATGGTTCTTCCACCACCTGGTCACCCGTGTACAATCATCTTGATCTTTCGTGCCCATCCAGTCCCCGATTTTCCCCTTCCCAACTCTTGCTCTATACTTCAGTTCTGCTGAAAGTTTTAAGTTTTTCTTGTCTGTTTGTTTGTAAAACAGTGGTTCTTTTTTTTAAGGAGACATCAGATGTTGGAGCAGGAACACTCAGACTAACAGGGTCCAGCTGCCTCCTTCATGGTTGGATGTTCCTTTCCCTTTTTGGCTCCTATTCCTCAAATCTCATCCTGGGTTTGGGAACACCATCCTACTTCTCCTTGTACACTTTTTCCTGAAATATTCTCACAATTTGGATGTTATTGCTGGGAACTGTTGGTGCAGGTTCTGGCCAGGGACAGCTTGCTCTGAGGGAAGACGTAGCAGGACAATGTGAGTGTAGCTGAAAGCTGCCACGGTTCACATATCGGCGGGAGAGGCTTGCCCCAAGAACAGCCTGCATCTGCCCGCATCATTCTCCCAATACTGTAAAAGATTGCTTAGTTCAGGGTTCTGAGAGCCTGTTTCTTTTGCATGTACTAATTGCCTATCCTTGAAATTAATGAATGCTCTATATAACAAAATATGCCATGTGTTGATAGACTCAATAAGTATTTCAGCAAATTCTTATTTGCTGAATGGGAGAACAAACCTCCTATTATATGGAAGTGATATAGGGTTGATGCAGTTGAAAATTATACAGGTACCAAAATGCCCTGGTGTGTGAGGTCTGAGAGAAAGACCTGTGAGAGAGAATGAGAAACAGGAAAAGGGAAGATAAAAAGGAGGAGCGAAGGGAGGTCATGGTTTTAAAATGGGGGTGAACTTTATAATGTTCCAATTGCTTTGGATTCTGTGGGCATGCAGTCAAAAGCCTTGCATACATTTTGATTTCACGTTCATAGAAAAGTATTTGCTTATGTCAGTATGTATACTGGTTGGTAAGAAGAAAAGTGAAAAGTCTAGTATAACACTGCCAGAGTAAACTTAGGATATACACAAAAGCCAGATTTAAAGAGGGTTTGGAAGTTCAGAAAACGGCAATAAACTACTTGGCACAGATTGGATATTTATCTAGGCACAACTATCTGAATAAGTGTTGGATTCCCACTGGGGTTCCGAAAGGTTAAATGACTTAGTTTTTTCCCTCTTGGATACTTGATGTTTGAAAAATGATTTAACTGGTATTGATGTAACTGCATGTTTTGCCTGCTTCCATGTAATATTTTAGCATGATTTTATAAGAAAAGTGCTGTTTTTACATTTACAAATATAAATGTGTATTAGATTAGAATGGGGGAATGATATAGGGTAGTGACACAGCTGGAAATTTTATGGGCGCAAAAATGCCCTGGTTGGTGGGGACTGAGAGAAAAACCACAAGAGAAAATAAGAAGCTAGAAAAAGGCAGATAAATGGGAGGAACGAAGAGGGGTGGAGGAGGAGATGAGAATAGCAGACTGAGAGAACAGGCCCACGTGGCCTGGTCAGGGGAATCCCCCTGGAAGAGTGAGCTAGCTGGTGGTGGCGAGAGTGGTGGGAGAGTGGCTGGCAGAGTAGTCAATGTAGACTTGGATGCCAGATTGGCAGGCCACCCCCAACTGGTGGCCTGCAAGGTACCCAGGGCTGCGAGGGCAGGCCTGGTGAATTTGGCCAGATGCCGCCCAAGGTGGGCCTGGTTAAAAAAAAAAAAAGTGCATGGAACTGCAGCAAGGTTGCATATTTGTAAAGCTGAGTTTGCATCAGCATATGTTGGAAAAGTTTGAAGAGCCTTAGAGATGCCACAGTTTGGAAGTTTGGAGAGAGAAGAAGCAAAGATGCTGAAGGACTGGACTTTGCAGGATGCTGGCAGATTTGGAGGGGCACCATCTTGGACTTGTGTTTGGGACTTTTGGACTAAAAGGTTTTTAGGGTAAAATAACTGGCTATTTGTGACATTAAGGACTTTTTGTTTTTCTGGTTAATTTTACTTATAAATAAAACCCTGTTGTTTAAATTTCATTTGACTGGCAACTGCTATGCACAGGTGATGTGTATCTGGTAAGAAAGCTGGGCAGCAGAAGATGCATTTTAAAAATCCCCCTTTTTACCTTTGGCTTGTTGGTTGGTGACTTCTCCCCATTTTGATCCAATTTCAAGAGAGCAAATCCCAAGTGTTGCTCCTCCAGCCTTCCCATTCTGTACTTTCATCTCCTTTCTGTACTTTTGTTTTTCAATGCACATATTGATTTATCTCTGGTGCTTGACTACATTTTCTGTTCCATGTTATTCTCCTGGTTCTCCACTTATAAGTTGTTGCAGGCCAGCCATGACCAGTTGAATGGTTCCCGAGGGGGAGGGTAAGGATTGAGACTTGAGCCAAAAAATTCAGTCTGAAGGACTCATAGTCTCTCTCTTGGGATTGAGGTCTTGAGTTTATTTAGAACCAGACTTTTATAGAAAACATGAAGCAATCAATCAGTAACAAAGGATTCAGGGTCACATGATTACAAGCATATCTTTACCAGGAGACCAGCTAACAGCAAGTATAGTTTAAACTGCTCAAATGTGGCCAAAGTGTGATCTCAAGGAGGTATCTAACAAAGATTGCTCTGTAGACAACCAAGGACACTTTGCTTTTTCCTCCACACCCATTAGGCAAACATTTAGTAGCTTAGCAGAGCAGGCCAGAAATGAAGTAATGAGAACACAGCTTGCCACAGTAAGTCTCATGTGAATTGAAGTTCTTCTTCAGCACTCCGCTGATGATACATCTGTGTGTTCACTGCCAGAACTTCTTCAACCAAATATGTATCAAGAGCCTCATGCTTCTCACTCTTTTTCTGAAGCTTGGACATCATTTAGTACCATGCACAGACTGTGACCTCTAACCTGACCTCTGATACAGGGGGCCCTCTGCTATGCCTCCTCAGGTGCTTGCTAAAATGGTTTTCCTATTGTTATTTTCCATGTCCTATCTCAGGAAAGGTAGTCTGCAAAGGAAACTTGAGAAGCAGTCTCTATCCCATTATCCGTCGACATCATTTCTGAGTCCTGCTGGGTGATTGGACCCTTTTGTTCAGTGAGAGTTGTGGGATTACCAAGAAGATGCAGAAGCAAGGCAGTGTCCTTGTAGTGCTTTTGTACTTTTCCTGACCCACACATGAGTGTTTGGAGGCAGTGGGATCAGTGAAGTCAAAATAATGTTAGAATTCTGGTTATCGGATTTCCAAACTATTGTGTTTGAGGAATCCAATGTCAGAATTTGCTTTTTGCTGTAATGAGCCTTTCAGAAACAGAGCCATGTGTCACAAACAGTGTCTTGGGTGGGCAGACAGCATGGTCTATCTCCATTCAGAATTGGTGCCTAAGTGCCAACTTGTTGAAATTTGAAAGTCTCATACGCAATTTCTGACATCAACTCCAAGATCTGTTTTATTCTTTACACCATGCATTTCACTCAATCCTGACATTCTTTACCCAGCGGTAACTCCAGAGCCCAAAGGTAAGCTTCTTTACCCTCTACTTTAGATACCAATGATATGTCCAGGTTGTCACTTGTCCTTCTGGACAACCCTCTCCTTGTATACATGTATATGTGTGTATATATATATATATATATATATATATATATATATATATATATATATATATATATATGTGTGTGTGTGTGTGTGTATACATACAAAGATGTACCTATATGTAAAGATGGAGAACCTAAGGAGTGAAAATGAAACTTTTAGCCATGCCACTGACATTGAAATATAGTTACTTCTTGTGTTTCTTTAGCCCAAGGGATTTTTAATATCTGTTTGTTATTTTATCTTGTTTCATCTTTTGCTGATCTAGATAAACACAAGTCTCAAGTCTCAGCAAACACAGTGGATAGACTCATAGCTGGGTTTTGAATAAGGAAAAATTCACTGTTCGTTATTCTTATGGGTTTTTAGATTGAACAGTTCTTTATTTCACACAAAAACAGACTTTACACATTTTTAAATAGTTTTATGGATTCAATTCAGTGCAGCACAATACATACTTATTTAATCTGGGAACTTGAGGATAGTCCCTTTCCATCATGTCCTCCCCTTTCCATGATGGCACAGAGGGGTCCCCACTTCTGGCTTTATAGCCCTTGGTCTAGCCTTGGCTTCAAGCTTGACCTCTTAATTGTTCAGGTATTTCATATGTGAAATGGGATAATGAGATGTCCTACACCTCAGGATTATGAAGACACTAAATCACAGCTGAAAAGTGATTGGGACTTTACCTGTCCCTTTGGGGAACTTTGTAGGATTTGTTAGCATATTCATTACCTGGGCACTATAAAGTTGCTGTCCCCAGCAGGGACATGGGCCCCATTGGTCTCCTTTGTTCTCTGGCAGGGACATGGCCCCCACAGGCCTCCTTTTCTGGTATTAACCCCTGTTTCTTCCCACAGGCACCTCCACCTCACCCAATCATTCATAGCTACCCACATCTGCATAAAACACTCCCATCAACACCTCTCTATATAAGTGCACTCCAAACTCTATAAAACCAGAACTTCTCCGGTGATTAGCATTACATTGGTGCCAAAACCCAGGAGGGGTTACTCTTTACCGAGGACCCCCCTCTGCCCCACCTGCTCAATGCTCTCCACCCTCGTCCACCTTCTTGAACACTGGCTACCCTCCATCCACCATCACCGACCTGGTAGGTATCCCTCGAGAGACTGCAAACCTCCACCCCACTATCACAGGAAACCTGACCTTGATCTTCAGGCAGCTCCCTCATGCTGAGTGTGGGGGAAGACCTCACCACCCCCCTTGGCCTTCAAGGCCTGGTGGAATTCCAAAAGCTTCCTCCAGGCTCCTTTTTGCCATTGATCCTCTCTCCTTCTTGGAGTCGTTCAGGGGAGAATAGACTCCCTCTCCTTTCCTTTCTCCACCTTCTCCCTTTCCCATTTCCGTTACACTTTCCGCTTCCTCCTCCCACCAAAACCTAGCACTGTGTTCTCCAGGACCCCAATTAGAGAATTACCCAGTCCTTCTCTACGGAGAAAAGTCTTCGGGTGACGACCCATCTACTTTCTCGGTTCCAGTTCTCCCAAGCCTTGTGAACGACTGGTATATCTCAGGGACGCCTGAGTGAGACACTCGTTCACTACAGTCCAGTCCAGACATTTCTTCTTTTCACCACCTTTCTCTCAACCTCAACACATTCTTTTCTCCACTATGGGGGCAGTTTCTTCTCCCCCCAGCGACTCCTCCATGAAGTGTCTCCTCGTCAATCTCCACTGTCTCTCCCTCACTCCCAATATCAAACCCAAGTTACTGACCAAATTTTGCACCCAAGATTGGCCCTTCTATCCTCTAGATAACCACACATGTTGGCCCCCAGAAAGGTCTTTGGATCCTCAGATCCTTTGTGATCTTCACAACTATTGCCAGTGCTCAAGAAAGTGGAAGGATATTCCCTACATCGAGGTCTTTATTTATCTCTGGTCTCGACCTGATCTGTGTTTTTCCTGTAGTCCTCAACAGGTTCTCCTGGCATGTAAACCTCCTCCCTCCCCAACTCCTGATCCCACCTTCAACCCGGCAGACGAACATCCTGCTTACTGTCCTGAGCTCTCCATGTCCTCCTCACCATCACCCTCTTCCACCATTCCTTCTAGTCCACTCTCATCCTCCTCCTCCCCTCTTGTCCCATTTAGCCCTCCCATACTCGCTCCCATTCCCAGGAGGCCCCCTCTCAAATCACGGCCCCTTTATGCAAAGTTGCGGGAGCAGAGGGAGTCATGCGAGTCCATGTCCCCTTCTCCATGACTGATCTCAGCCAGCTAGAAAAAGACTGGGTTCCTTTACCACTGACCCTACCACTTATGTCTGGGAATTCCAGTGGGTCCTCCAGGCTTATAGCCTCACCCACCATGACATCTACACGCTCTTGGCCAACACACTCCTTTCCCAAGAACATAGGCGGGTCTGGGATCTTGCTCAGGCTCACAGGGATGAAAGTCACTGACTAGACCCCAACCAACCATGAGGCCTCGAGTTGTCCCTGAACAAGACCCTGATTGGAATTATAGTTCAACCACAGGCACCCACTCCCACAATCTTTTTGCAGCTTGCCTTGTTGTGGGTCTGAAAAAGGCTACCCACAAGGTGGTCAACTTTCAAAAAATCCAAGAAATCATCCAAAAAAGGGATGAAACCCTATCTGAATTCCTCGACTACCTTACAAAGGCTCTTCTCCAGTTCACCAACCTAAGACCCCAAAACCCAGATGGCCAACACATTCTCATGACATGTCTTTTCCAAAGCTACCCCAACATCAGGGACAAGTTTAAAAAGCTTTAACAGGGCCCTGCAACCCCTCAGAGAGAAATCCTGGCCACCTACTTCAGGGTCTACCATAACCGTGATGAGAAGGCCGAACGCCACTCATATCAGCAGTTGGAGAAGGCTCAGAGTAACCAGTTCTAGATGATTGCCCAGGTCCTTCAGGTAGCCTCCGTGGGTTGACACCAGTCTACCTGGTGGCTCCCTCTGACCCCATACTTCAAGTGCAGAAAGATGGGCCATTGGTCTAAGGATTGTCCAAATCCTTGCAAACCCACCAAGCCATGCTCCAAGTGTCAGCAGTTGGGCCACTGGGGGATCAGACTGTCCCACTTCCCAAAAGGGAGGTGTGGCCAGCACCCCTACCCCAGTCCTTGCCCTTACGCAAAATGACCTATGGGGCCCTGGGCTCTCCTCCCCAGCCATGGCCATCAACTGCCAGGAACCCAGGGTGTCACTTCAGATGGATGGGCGGTGTGTCAATTTCATTCTCGACACAGGGGTCACCTTTTTGGTCTTGAGGGAGTCCTGGGGTCCCACACTGCCTTCCGTTTCTTCCATTGTCGGGGTAGGATGGAACACCATTTTCCCCATGAGGACTCCTCTCTCTTGCTCCATTGACAATTCCTTTCTCCCATTCTTTCCTTGTCATGCCACAGTGTCCTGTCCCCCTTCTGGGCAGAGACATTCTCTCTCTCTCTCTCTCTCTCTCTCTCTCTCTCTCCCTCTCTCTCTCTCTTTAAAGTCACTGTCTCTATCTCTCCCCCATCCTCACCCATGCCTCACCTTATCTTAGCAATCTTGGACAAAAAACCAGCCTTTTCCCTCGACCCTGCCAACCCTGCCAATCTTGCCTCTGTATGCCTCACCCTACACTAACAATATCCTCTTCCACCCCACCTGGTCAACCCCGTCAACAAGGGTGGTCAAGCCCTTGGGGTTCTTCAGCAAAATGTTGGCCCATCCTTTGCTCCCGTTGCCTACCTGTCCAAGCAACTAGACCCCAATGTCCAGGGGTGGGCTCCCGGCCTGCGTGCTCTGACCACCTGCCACCTCCTTCACAAGGAGGCCCAGAAGCTCACCTTCGGGTCTCCACTCACTGTCCTATCCCCTCATCATCAATGATCTCCTCACCTACAAAGGGCTATAGTCCCTGCCGCCTTCCAGGGTACTTGCCCTACTGGTTTCCTTCCTTGAAAACCCTACCATTTCACTTCAGGCCTGTTCCCCCTTTCAATCCTGCTTCCCTACTTCCTGTCGACTTTCTGTCCACCCCCACTCATGACTGTTTGGAGGCCTTTGAGACATTCCTCCCTTGCCCTGCCACCATTTCTGAAGGCCCTCTGCCCAACTCTGGAGTTGCTTGGTTCACTGATAGCAGCTTGTTTGTGCTAGAAGGTGTCCAGGTGGCAGGATATGCAATTGTCTCCTTCCATCATTGAGGCCCAGGGTGTCCCTGCCAACACCACCAACCAACAGGTTAAATTGATAACCGCCTACCAGCTCGCGGCTGGCAAATCCCTCACTCTCTACACTGACTCCAAGTATGTCTTCCATACCCTCCTGTCCCATGTGGCCATTTGGAAAGAGTGTGGCCTCCTCACCACCAAAGGTACCTCCATTACCAACTCCGACCTCATCACTGGCCTTTTAAATGCCTCAAGACTGCTCACAAACTTAGGGGTTGTCCAGTGTAAGTCCCACCAGTCTGACTCCTCCCTAATCACAATGGGCAACTTCCAGGTGGACCAGGCTGCCCAGTCCACTGCTCTTCTCTCTAAGACTTCCCAGATCCTTCTACTTGTCTTGTCTGATCCTCCGGAGAATGACTCCCAGGATACACGCCATCAACTCTTCCACTTCCTTCACTCCCTTTTCCATTCCAGTCTTCAGAGCCTACGGGTCTTCCTCAAATCCGTCTTCTCTATAACTCCAGATGATGAGTCCTTTTTACGCTCCCTCTAGGCAACCTGCCAGGTCTGCCAACTCACCAACCCTAATACACCCTTACGGCCAAAACCGTTCTCTGCTCATCAGGTTCCGGGCCATGTTCCTGTGGCCAACTGGCAGGTTGACTTCACCCACATGCCCCGGGTCAAACACTTTAAGCTTCTCCTGGTGCTGGTTGACACATTCTGGTGTGTTGAGGCTTTTCCCACCTCTAATAAATGAGCCTCTACCATGGTAGACCTCTTCCTCCGGCATATTATTCCTCGGATTGGCTACCCATCCTCCATTCAGTCTGACAATGGTCCTGAATTCACTTCCCAAGTCACCCAAACTCTCTTGGGCTCTGTCCATTCCCTGGCACTTCCACTGTCCATTCTGCCCCAGGCCTTCAGGAGGGTAGAATAAACAAACAGGTTCCTCAAGGACATGTTGACTAAACTCACCATAGAACTTAACTGAGTTAAGGTCCTTGCCCTGACCCTCCTCCACCTACACGCTCTACCCAAGGAGCCTTCCCTCCTCTCCCCTTTCAAAGTCATGTACGGCCATCCCCTCCTTTCTCTGGGACTGCTGTCCGCTCATTGGCCACTGCCCGATAATTATGCCCTCCCCCTTCCGTTCCACCTCCGCTGTGAGCTCTTGAAATACCAGAACTGGCTCCTTCTTGACCCTGCTCTCTTGCAAAATCCTTCCTCCCTTTTCCCTGGACAGGCTGTTTACTACTGCCCACCAGATGACCGTGACCCTCTCAAGCCAGAATGGGAGGGCCCTGCAGAGATTGTTCTTTGCACCCCCATGGTGGCCAAGCTCTATCTCCCCCACAACCGTCTCACCCCTTGGATCATATTTCCAGACTAAAACCCACTTCCACCCTGGCTGAGGATCACCACCCCAGAGACAACATCAAAGAGCCTTTGGACTCCTCCCCCTTATATTCCTGCTCTCCCACTACCGATAATCCTCTTGTCCTTTGCCTCCAATGCCTCCAACGCCTCCCGCAGGATGGTGTGCCCTGACTTACTCCATCCCTTCTATCTCTTCGTCTAATCCTCACCTCTGCCTCTGCCTCCCCCTATGTGTGGAGGTTCAAGGTTAGCCAGACTTATACACTGGACAACACCAAAATCATTGATCTTGCAGCCACGTCCAATTGTCCCCTCAACAGTTGCTCTCAGGCGGTCACTATCGTTTTCCCTCCCTCCACCAAGCTCCTGTCCCAGGCCACCTGCCCTTACCTTTGTTTTCTCCATGATCAATCAATCAAACTAAACCTTACTGTAAGAAATGGCCCAACACCACGGGAGGTGCCCGTACTGTCATGCAGAATCCATGATGCATTCCTGGGCCAAGTCAACATGGGGTCTTTTCAGTCCCATCCGAAAAATGGTCCCGACAGCCTCACCATCCCGGATCCCTGGGACCCCCGTTGGGCTTCCGGGGTCATCGCAAACTTTTACTATAATTCCTTCTCAACCACCCCTTGCGGCAAGTTGTTTGTCTTCAGTAAATATGTCTCCCCTGGTACCCTGGTCTCCCATGTCTCCAGCAACATCCAGACTTCTGAACATATCATCCTCTCCACCCTCGAGGGGAAGCCCGAGGCTCTCTCTCCACAGGACAGCTCCCTCTACACCTGGTCTCAAACCATCAGGGACACCATCGCCTTCTTAAACGTTATCTCTCCAACCACTGCTCCAGTTGTTTCTTATGTGCCCCTCTTGCCCGGCCCCTACTGGCTGCTGTCCCTGTCTGTCCCCCAACCTATAACCTCTCAAACCCCTCCTCCCCAGTAGACCACCTAACCAACGTCCCCTTGTGGGAACCTGAGGAAACAACTCTACTGTCATTCCCCGGACTTGCATTCTCACTAACCTCTCATTTGCAATGGCCTACTGCCTATGTAACATCACATTTTCTGACATTACTCACGCAGAGCGTGGGCATTTCTTCTGGTGTAATGGTACAGCTACCAATGTCTTGTTGCCCAGCAACACGGCCCCTTGCCTGTTTGTCACCACTGTTCTCCAGCTAACACTCTACAGCAATGCAGAGATTAAGCAGCTTCTGTCTGCCCCTAACCATTACAGGTGGGCAGCGTTTCTTCGCGTTCTACTGGCCATCTCCCTGACCTTCACCATCGCCAGCACTGGCATGGCAGGTGGAGCTCTTGAGCACTCCCTCTGGGCCGTTGATGACATCAATTCCAGATTACAGAGGGCCCTTAGCTCTACTTAGCCTCCCTTCAAAAACAGGTCATGTCGCTTGCCCAAGGCACCCTCCAGAACCACAGAGCCTTAGACATTTTATTTTGTTTTTTTTAAACATCAAGTAATTTATTTAAATATAAATTTCACATCTTTGTAATAGCTTGGGGGAACATGGGAACATGTCTCTTCCTTCGGGAAGAGTGTTGCTACAATATTAACCAATTGGGTATAGTTGAACAAAACATCATTAAGCTCAACAACTTGGCCTCTGAACTTCACAAAACCCAGGCCCACGCCCTGTTTCCCCCTTGGTGGCCATCCTCCCTGACAACTTGGGTCTGGCCTCTTGTCAGCCCCATCATTATTGTCTTTATCACTTGCCTTTTTCTCCCCAACCTCATAAAATTCATTCAGACCCAGCTGGGAAGACTCATTAACCAAACTTTTAACCAGCTTCTCCTCTAGCCATTGATGGAGCCAGAATCTCATCCAGGGAACAGCTCACTGCCTGCTGACAACTCAGTCAAGACAACCTGAAGCACCTTCCTCACAGCTTTTCAGCACAACTCCTAGCTGGTGCTACCCGTGCGTTGTGCCTCTGAATGGTTCAAAATCGTTCCAGATTTATGGTTCCAGGGCACCTTTCTACACTACTCCCCTACACAAATCTCTTTTGCTGCCCTCTTCTGGGGATTAGCAACCACCTTCCTCTCAGCACCCTCTTCCCTTTGTCACTGCCCTCTCTCAGCAGGAAGCAGCCAGAGAAGTGTCACCCTTTGCCATACTAAAACAAAAAGGGAAGAATATAAGGTTGCTTTCCCCAGCAGGGACATGGCCCCCACCAGCTTCCTTTTCTGGTATTCACCCCTGTTTCTTTCTGCCAGCACCTACATCTCACCCAGTCAGCCATAGCCACATCTGCATAAAACACTCCCATCAATACTTCTCTATATAAGTGCACTCCAAACTCAATAAAACCAGAACTTCTCCGGTGATTAGCTTTGACCTATGGCTCGTATCTTTCTTACAGTCACGTGTCCAAGCTTCCAGATGATGTAATGTCAGAAATTTAAGAGCCCCTAATACACAGTAAAACATATCACTGATTGATAAAGACACAGGCTCAGTAAAGGGATCACTGGACAGACCCAAAGTTCCTTTGGTCTTTGTGAGAATCCAAGATCCTGGATCTCAAATATGCAACACTCCATCACATCTCATGGAATTCCCTATGGTCCACTGACTCCTGAAAATCACTTCCAATTGATGCCACTGGGCCAGAGTTGTGTGTCAGTACTATGCAAACCAGACCCCAACTGTCCTCTCAGCACTCATTGGCCAGGGAACTCTCCATGTGGCTCTGAATGTAACCTGACCGCTGGAGGCTGGGTCAGCTGCTCGTGTAACTGTTCCCCTAGCTCGACATGTTGAGAGTCTAGTCTCATGTGACCTCTAAATGTGATGGAGTTGCACACAGCCCATAGCTTGATGGTTCAGCTACCACCAGGTGATGTTGGGCAGCTCAGAACACAATAGTCACAATAGTTCCAGAGTCACACATATGGGAAGGATATTTTACAGGTTTCCAGAGTTAGCCAGGTATGAATTCTCAAAGGAGTAGCTTTTTCCAGAAAGACTTACTTTACATGGTTCCCTTGTTGTCTGTGCTGTGACTCTCTCCAGTCAATGTTAGTGGCCCCTTGGGTATTACTGAGCAGTTAAGTGCTCTTTGGTCCTCTTGTAGCCCAAGCTACACAGGCACAAAGGAGGAAGCAGGGGTTCAGGGGGCCTATGCCACTCTCAGTTTCATATCTGGCATTTTCCTTCTAAATAACCACTTCTTCCGCCTCCAGATAATTCCTCCAGGCTACAGCAGAATCAATTGCCAGTTCTCACTCCAATTTGACTTCTGCACAGCACATTTCCTGATCAGCTCACATCTCAAAAACAAATCAATGTGTTATTATTCCTCCTGCCCCTTAAAGCTCATTCACAGACAGTGTAGCAAATGTTTGCCTTTCATCCTTAGTCCTGCCTTTCTGCAAGCCCAAAGCATGAAGGGTTTGTTGAGCTGGGAGGAAGTTACAATTATTCAGCACTGCAGGGTGGCAAGCAGGTGCTGCTAACTCTTGGTAAGTGAGTGATGCAGAGCACATATGACTGAATGGAAAACTAACACCCTGAACTCTATGGGTTGGGAGGCCTAGGACCTGTGACAGATGGCTTGTTTCCTCTGAATCTTTGCTCATTTAGAAGATGAGCTCTGAACTCACTGAGGCCACCCCAAGACAAGGCATGTGAGTTTATTTGAAGGTTTAACGTGATCTTACTTAAATAACAAGCGTTACAATGGCAGCAGTTTTAGAGAGATCAGCCCTTACCATTCATTCTCTTGGTTCTCCAGCAAGAATCTAGAATTGATAGACCCTTTAGGGATTATTTTCACTACCTCCTTCATATACTTTCTTAGGAGGTTGGCAGGTTTTATTCTTGAACTGGATAATATGCAGTATTGCCATTAATCTGCCTTTGTTTGTCCTTTACATTTTATACTTTTCCTGACTGATAGACTGCTTGTGTTTTTATTGATTCATTTGTAGCTTTAATGCATTTATTTAAATTCTGTTTTTGTCTGTACTGAGGAGCCAGAGTGGCTAAATTCAATTTGAGGTTGAGGAGAATCATTGCTTAAGAAATAATAAAGTATAAAAGGTTTGAGAGTCTTCCAGAGAAATGAAAAACATGCTCGCAGTATTCACAAAGTTATGAAGTACAAAGAATTTACAAGCAAGGTCGATTTAAAGTGGGGATGACAGCCAGCTGAGCTCTAAACACACTGCTAGGTAGAATCAATGCTGCAGGATCCCCTACTGTGAACCTGGATCACATTTACTAGGGCTTGGGAGAGGCAGAAGGCAAATTAAGGATGGATAACACAAGCATCAACCCTTTGAAACAAAGTTCATGTCGCATTCAGTCTCTTCTTTCAGGGCTGCTTCACAGGGACTTTGCACTTGCTCTCAAGTCTGTAACACTCCAGGAATGGTGTTGGGCCGTCAGTACTAAGTTGCTTTTTATGGACTATGTGAGTAAATCAACACACATTCTGTGTACTCCCATAGGGATGTGTTGGAGACCTCAAATCCAAAGTTTTGAAAGGTGGTTCATTTGTTTCCTTATAAATCAACCTATTCTCATTCTTCAATGTTGGAAAGTATAAGGACTTGAATGAAGAAAATACCTCACTGCTATCATCTCTTCCCAAGTGCCCTCCTTATGTGGCAATACTTAAAATTTATTTTGGAAAAATTGTAGACTTACTGCAAAATTGGAAAGATGGTACAGAGTCCTGCAAAACCCTCCCCAGCCTGCCCACTGTCCTGCCTCTCAGGACCCTGGAGCAGCTGTCAAAACTGAGAAAATAATTTTGGCATATTACAGCATTTGAAAGTATTTACTTTAAGCTTGACTTGCCTTTATTTTCAAAGTTTAGATCATTCCTTACAATTTTGCTTTTCTTCTTAGCTTTCAGTTATAATTATTTCTCTTGTTATAAATGACCAAACCTGGGACTTTCACTAGCACCCAGAATGCCACCTGAATAGCATCATCATTACACAGAGCAGTTTATTCAAGCAGATAGGCACCTGAAACAACTGACTCCCTCCCTGAGTGGCCAGTGGTGGAGTACTGGGCTCACTTTGGGGGTGAAGGAATATGGGGGCATTCAGGGCTTCCCATTTCAGTCCAGGAGGGGCCCATCAGTCTAAGTGGCATGATTGAGATGTTTGATTTGCCCAGTGGGGTGGTTTCTCAGCAGCTAACATAATTTGTTTCTCATACAATGATCAACCCCAGGGGAACCCAGAGGATTTTATTAGGGATGTAGCACAACCGATTTTCCAAGTTCCCAGGCATATAGGTGGGGTTAGTTAATCATGAGGATGGGTAGAGGAAAGAGAGATCAAAGGTTGATTAGAATTTAATTCTACTTGTCCCTAAATTTTGTCTAGGGGAGGGTTTCTTGTTATTGCAAAATGGAGGGAGTGCAACTACAATGTCATTGAAACACCCTCTGCAAACATTAAAGATTTCTAATATTCCATCTTCTCTTAGTGTCACAATTTGCTTGCTATTCTCTCATATTGCACAATATTATCATTTAGTTTTTCAGTCTTTTTTCATAATAATATATTTTATAATTACTATTTAATGAAGTACTGTCATTTTATGTACTTGTTAATTTTTGACAACATAAGATTTCTCCCTTCAGATGTGATCCCACAGCTCTCCCACCTCCAGAGCACCAGAAGTCCTCCCTCAGAGTCTGGAGTGCTCACCCTATCCACTACCCCAGCTGTTCTGGTTGTCTTGGGCCTATGGTCAGCTTTCAATGCTTGGTTTCAAAGTTTGTCTTTGACCCTTTATTGGGTCTCTCTGTAGTTCACATCTAAGTGCACCATCTGGTATTTGTCTTTCTCCTGGTTGATCTAACTTAGCTTAATCCCTTCCAGCTCTATTCATGTTGCCCAAAATGTTTAAGTGTGCCTTTTTTGATCACCAAGTAGTATTCTAGTGTGTACATAAACCACATCTTTTTGATCTACTCAACTGTTTTGGGGCAATCATGTTGTCTTCACATCATAGCTAAAGTAAGCAGTGTTGCAATAAACATGGATTGGATGTTTCCTTTTAAATTAGTACTTTTGTGTTCTTTGGGTAGATGCCTAAGATTTTAAATATAAATAACACTATAATGAAAATTTTATGCACTTTTCAAAGTTCGGATTTTCCCTTTACTATATATTTCTAGAAATATAAAAGTTACTTTGACATGCCTAGTCTTCAAAGTCTTCAAATTGTCAAATTCCTTTCAATAAGAGTTATTATTTTTTCAATTTATTCCTTTTTGCGATAATGTTCACAAGCACTTTGTTATCATTGCATGAAAACCACAGGTGTTATGTGGTATTTTAGTCATTGGTAAAAGAATTAACACTCTTATTTTAAATACATTTACCCTCTTGGGGTAAATACTTTTTATATACATCTGCTATTATTATTGTACATTTTCTGATTTCCCCTCAATTATAAGTTGGAATCATTATAATTTTTATTTTTTTAACTTTTTAAAATTTGATTACACACACATGTACATATATTTACATTGTTGTCTACCCTGAGATTCTCCACCATCTGATCACCCACAAACCATCATCATAATCATAAATTGTGCCCATCTCTCCCCCAGTTTTACCCCTACCCCCTTTCTTGCTCTAGACTGCAGTTCTGCTAACAGTTTTAATTTTTCCTTGTCCTTTGTTTGTTTTTTCTCTATATCCTGCATAGAGATGAGATCATCTAATATTTCCCTTTATCTTTTTAGATTATTTCTGCTAACATGATTCCTTCTAGTGCCATCCATGTTATCACAAATGCATCCAATTTGTCTTTTTCAATTGATGAATAACATTCCATTGTGTACATATACTGCAACTTTCTGGTCCATTTATCTGTTTTCAGGACATTTAGGTTGTTTCCATATCCTAAAATTGTAAATAGTTCTGCAATAAGCATAGGAGTACAGGTGTCCTTTTGAATGAGTGTTTTTGTAACCTTTGGGTAGATTACCAGAAGTGGGATTGCTGGAATGAATGATAGTTCCATTTTCAGTAATTTGAGGTTCCTCCACACAATTTTCCATAGTGGCTGGACCAGTTTGTATTCCTACCAGTGTGCAAAAGTGTTCCTTTCGCTTCACATCCACACCAACACTTGTTGCCTGCTTTGATTTTGTTTTTTGATGTAGGTCTGTCTTAGTGTTGTGAAATGTTATATCTTTGTGGTTTTGATTTGCATTTCCCTGACTTTAAGTGATGTTGAACATTTTTCCATATGCCTATTGGCCATTTACTTGTATTTCCTCTTTGGAGAAGTGTCTTTTAAGCTCTTCTTCCCATTTTTTGACTGGGTTTTTCACTTCACTTTTATTCAGTTGTGCAAGTTCTTTGTGGGTCTTAGACATCAGACCCCTGTTAATTGAGTGGAGTGCAAAAAATTTTCCGATTCAGTTGGTTGTCTTAGTCATCAGACACCTGTTAATTGAGTGGAGGGCAAAAATTTTCCGATTCAGTTGGGTGTCTATTTTGGTTATTGTCTCTCTTGCTGTGCAGAGAATTTTTAGCTTTATATAGGCCAGCTGTTTATGTTTCCCTTCATTTTTTTTTTTTTTTTTGCTTATATAGATGTGTCCTGGAAGATGTTTCTGCAGTATTGGCTGTAGAGTGTTTTGTCTGTTTTCTTCTATATATTTTATGGTTTCAGGTCTTATTTCCAAGTCTTTTATTCTTTTTGGTTTTTTTATTTTGTGTATGGTGAGAGGGAGCAGTCTAGATTCATTCTGTTGCATGTAGCAGTCCAGTTTTCCCAGCACCATTTATTGACAAGACTATCTTGGTTCTATTGATTGTTTCTTGCCCCTTGTCATATATTAGTTGATAATACAGGTGTAACTATTGCTATCCTTTCAATTCTGTTCTATTGGTCTGTGTGTCTGCTTTAATTCTAGTACCATGCTGTTTTAATTATTATGGCTTTGTAGTATAATTGGGAGTGCAATCCCTCCATTCTCTTTCCTTTTGATCAGGAGGGCTTTGGTTTAAGGTTTTTATTATTCCATATGAATTTTAGTAGGATTTGTTCTATTTCTTTAAAGAATATCATTGAGATTTTTATTGGAACTGCATTGAATCTGTAGATTGCTTTTGGTAATATGGCCATTTCGATTCTGTTGATTCTTTCAATCCATGACCAGGGGATGGCTTTCTATTTCTTTGTGTCTTTTCTATTTCTTTTAACAATGTTTTATAGTTCCCTTTGTTTAAGTCTTTCATGTCTTTTGTTAAGTTTATTCCCAGTATTTAAATTTCATAGGTACAATGGTAAATGGAGTGGTTTCCTTAATTTCTTCTTCAGACTGATTCTTTTCATGTAAGAATGACACTGATTTTTGTGTGTTGATTTTGTAACTGATTACCTTACTGAACTGGTTTAATATTTCATTAGTTTTTCTGTAAAGTTTTTAGGATTTTCTATAAAAATGATCATGGCATTTGCAAATAGTGATAATTTTATTTCTTCCTTCCCTATTTGGATTCCTTGTATGCCCTTCTCTTCCTTTATTGCTCTAGCTAGGATTCCAGTATTATACTGAAAAGCAGTAAGAGTGGGCAACCTGGCCTTGTTCCCAATCTCAAAAGGAATGCTTTCAGTTTTTCACCATTTAGGATGATATTGCATGTGAGTTTGTCAAATACTGCTTTTACTATATTAAGGTAAGTTACATCTAAACTCAGAATTTTTACAACCTTCATCATAAATGAATGTTGAACTTTGTCAAATGTTTTCTCAGCATCTATTGATACGGTTTTGTGGCTTTTAGTTAATGTGTTGAATTACATTAATTGATTTTTCAGGTGTTGAACAATCTTTATTTCCCTGGGATAAATCCCACTTGGTCATGGCGTATTATTGCATTCTATTTGCTAGGATTTTGTTGCGAAATTTTGCGTTTGTATTCTTTAGGGAAATTGGTCTATAATTTTTTTTCTTTGTGTTATCTTTCTTTGGTTTTGGTATTAGTGTGATGTTGACTTCAGAGAATGTATTTGGTAGTATTCATTTTTTCTCTATTTTTCGAAAGAGTATTTGTAAGATAAGCACTTGTTCTTGTCTGAACATCTGGTAGAACTCATTTGTAAATCTAACTGGTCTCGCATTTTTGTTTTTGGTGAGAGATTTTATCACAGTTTTAATTCTGCTGCTTGAGATTGGTTTGTTTAGGCTTGTTAATGTCTTCTTTATCCAGTTTTGAATGGATGTATGTTTCCAAATATTTGTCCATCTCATCAAGGTTGTTGAGCTTGTTTGCATATAAATGTTCATAGTATCTCTAATCACCCTATATATTTCTGCTTTGTTGTAATTTCTCCTCTTTCATTTATGATTCTATTTATTTATATTTTTTCCCTTCTCTTTTTTGTGAGCCTGGCTAGGGGTTTATCTATTTTGTTTATTTTTTCAAAGAACCAGCTTTCTGTTTTATTAGTCTTTTCACATGTTTTTTTGTTTCTTTTCCTTCTTTCCTTCCTTCCTTCCTTCCTTCCTTCCTTCCTTCCTTCCTTCCTTCCTTCCTTCCTTCCTTCCTTCCTTTCTTCCTTCCTTTCTTTCTTTCTTTCTTTCTTTCTATTTCATTGATTTCTGCTTGACTTTGATCATCCCCTTCCTTCTACTTGCTTTTGGAATTTTCTGTTCTTTCAGATGTGAAATTAGATTGTTTCTTTGGGTGTTTTCTTTTTTCTCTTGTGAGACTGTATTGCTTTATATTTCCCTCTTATTACTGCTTTTGCAGCATCCCTTATGTTCTGGAAGATTTTATCTTCATTATCATTCATCTAGAAATAGTTCATTATTTCTTCTTTGATTTCCTCATTAATCCAATATTTTTCCAGTAGTGATAGCTTCAGTCTCCATGAAATGGGAGGTTTCTGGTTCTCCTTTTCATGCTTGATTTCTAGTTTGATACTTTAATGGTCAGAAAAAAATAGATGTTATTGTTCGCAGCTTCAAGGCTCCCCGGGGTGATGACTCTTGGTACCCTTTAACCCACCTTTCATAAAACAAACAACCCAGTCAAAAAATGAGCAAAAGAACTAAAAAGACATTTCCCTAAAGAAATGTAAGTGGCCAACAGGCATTTGAAAAAAAGGTTCAATATCATGAAATATTAGGGAAATGCAAATCAAAACCATAATGAGATTCTTGTTCCAGTGAAAATGACCCACCTTAAAAAACAAAACAAACAAACAAAAAACCCCAGAAACAATAAATCCTGGAGAGGATGTGGCGAAAAAAGAAACCACTTATTGTTGCTGGGAATGTAAACTGGTCAGTCACTATGGAAAACCGTGTGGTGTTTCCTCAGAACACCAAAATAGAACGTTATATGATATAGTGATTCCACTCCTGGAAATCTACCCAAAGAATTTACACACACTAATTCAAAAGGAAACCTGCACTCTATGGTATGAAAACAACCCAAATGCTCCAAAATATTGTGACAAAAAATTGTGACATATTTACAGCAATAAAAAATGACAGACATGTCATTTGCAGCAACATGGGCAGAGCTAGATGGGATTATGCTCATTGAAATTAGTTGGAAGGAAAAAGATAAATACTAGATGCTCTCACTTACATGTGGAATATAGAGAAACCAAATAAAAGGTCAAGGAAAAGTCAAAACTAGTAAACTGATCATAGAGCTGAAACATACAGCAAGAGAATGACCATGGTGGGGGTCAAAATAGGGGAAGGATGAGAACAAGGGAATATAGTAATGGTTCACAGATGATATGGTGGCAGGAGAACTTTGGAAACTCGAATGATGTAAGAAAAAATTAATTAAAATATAAATTTTTAAAAACAGCTTTTTTATCTTTTTGCTTGATGTTTTTTGTTTGTTTGTTTGTTTTTGTTTTTTAAGAATGGTAGGAGTTTCTTCTTTTATGGTTAAATTCTATTCCATTCTCTGTATAAACCACAACTTGTTGATCAAGTTACTATCTAATGGACATATAAATTGTTTTCATCTCTTGTTCACAGCATATGGTGTTACAATAAACATGAGGGTATGTGTTATGGAGATTTCATTTCCTTTCAGTAAACACCCAGTAGTGGGATTGCTGGATCACATAGTAGTTTAGTTTTAAAATCTGTTCTCCATACTGACTGAACCAATTTACATTCCTGACAACTGAACAGGATTTCTTTCCCTCCATAGCCTGGCCAGCACTTGTTATTGCTTATCTTGTACATGGTAGCCAAACCAACAGTTGATCTCATTGAGATTTTGATTTACATTTTCCGGGTAATTAACAATGCTGAAAAATTCAGTTTGAAATGTAAAAGTGAAAAATATTATTATTCAAAACATTATTTCTCTTGACATCCAGTTTATATGGCTATTTAGGATGCAAAGCTGGGTGATATGTCTGAGTTCTTTTCTGGATGACCTAATGTAATTGGTGTCTATGCTGTGGTTGATGATCAGGTGTGCCTAATCATGTTCTATTTAGATCATGTTCTATTTGTCATGTGCACACTGTGAAGAGCAACCAACTTGAACAAATGAGAGCTCAAGTTCCAAGCTCAGAGATTCCCTATTATAGATGTTTATGATAATAATAATATAGTAATAACAATAATAGTGAGATAAGTGCATTTAACTCCTTGTTCTCTTCAAAACATGAGCCAATGTTGTTTTGAGAAAAAAGTATCATTCTTTAAGTTCCTTATTTGTTCATTTCTTGGTTAATTTCTCTGGAGATTTAATTACTAGAAGGGGGTACAGAAGTCATATATGGTACTAAGATCTCTCCCTGCAGTGCACACACATATCCAGGGGTACTAATAGGGCCCAATGTGTATCGTCCATACTAATTCATCAAAACATATATTCCACCACATGCTTATGAGAAATGGAGACACCTTTGTTAGCATAATTTTACATTTTCCCAGGGAAATTGCTGTTCATGAGTATAAGAGTCCAAAAGAACTCCTTAATTTCTTCATTTTTTGTAATTAAATTTCTTCAAACTTAATTTCTTCATACTTTTTGTAAAGTAATTTATCTGGACATAGCTCTCATTTTAAGTCAATAGCCTTCTCACCTCATAATTTGCTAATTAGAATAAGAGTTCTTAGGCAGACTGATTTCAAAACCTGAATTGCTGTTTCCTGAAATCATAAATCTTATGAGTAATGACATAGGTATCTTGACAAAACTATAAATGACTCAGTTGCAGACACTAGAACAGAAAAATTCCTTCTGAGGTACCACTAGTTTTGTCAAAGAGAACTTTCTCGGTAACTGACCTTGGGGGACCTACAGGTTTTCTGGTCGTCTATGTTGGGGTGACAGTTGGTAAATTGACTAGCAAATATTAGTGGTTCTCAGATGGATATTTTCAATGAATCTCCACAAAAGCAAACCCACCCTAAATATGGTAGTGATATTCTAGAGTGGGATCTCTGTGGCAATAATTAGAGGACAGGAAAAATTAGTTGCTTTGGCTTCTACTAAATCAAAGTAACTAAATCAAGTCTTTGCATCTAAAGATAAATAAAATGAAGAGGGAAGATTTGCAGAAAAAAATGCAAATTGAGATCAGTTTTTCAAAATTAAAAGGCTGCAGAAGTATATTCCTTCTTCCTTTTAAGATCACCCCCATGCATGCAAGTGTAAGAAGTACACAGTGGGCATTAAGTTCATGGAGAGAAAGGACTTGGGACTATTGAAGAAGCTGGTGGAGTTGGAAAAACAGAAGTTTGTGAGGCTTTTTAATTGTTCATAGGTGAAATCCCAGTCCCACCATGGTAAAAAAAAGAAGGCCATTTCAAGGACATTGGGCAATTTGCGGGGGGGGTACTTGGCTGCAACCAGTTCTTTAAATCACCTGCCAATGGACACTCTGTCCTTGTGTCCTTCCATGCTATCTTTTCAGTCTCTCTCCCACTTTCATTGCTGTCCCTTCACAGCGCATGCTTTCCTCTCTTCTCTGTAAAGACATCCCTCACCAACTGTCCACGTCCAGTCGTTAAATCCACCCTTTCTTAACTGCGTTTGTCTTTTCCCAACTGAGTATTTCACATTTCTGTTATGGTATCAGAAAACAGAGCTTCCTTGTAATACTTATGCTAAAGTAAATTCTATTCTTCTAGTGGGAAAAAATGATTTTTCTCTCCTTGATAATGAAAACTGAGTTTATTAACACTGATTATTTCCATGACTCCAATGTATTCCCTTTTGATGACAAATCAAATGAAAATTCATCATATGAAATGACTAATCACTTTCTTGTAGCAAAGATCCATTTTTCTTATAATTAGCATCTTAAATATCTTTAGATTTTAATTAACTCACTTGACTATCTTTAAAAATATCTTGTTGGCACTAAGGTAGCTGGGCATGGTGGCACTATACCTGTAATCCCAGTTACTTGGGAGGTTGAGGCTTGGGATCACTTGTGTCTGCAGGTTCAAGACAACACCGGACAACACGGTGAGACCTCTTCTCAATAAGTAAGTAAGTAAGTAAAATAATTAATTAAATATCTTGCTGGCACAAATGTTAGGATAGATGGCATATGTATATTTTAAAAGCAGGTAAACAAAGCCCATTTAAGTCAAAGTAGACAGTGATAGGTAAGTAGAAGGGAGCCTGAATAATATTTGTCTATATCTTACAGCAGTTTTAGCTTCTTAATTTATAAGCACCCACCTTATTTTATAGTTCCTTTAAATACTATAGGACCTAATTTTACAAATCAACTTCATACTCTATATTTGGTTAGAGGAGTTTTGTCACAAAAAACTGAGTACCATACTAAATGTGTTTTGATATATTTCTGCCATTTTTAAAGTCAATATTTATAGTTGTTAAAAAATAGAAATAAATATGAGCAAAATGACAAACTCTGGTTTCATACAATAAAATGTTACTCAACCATGAAAAGGAATAGACATGATTCACACAAGCTTCATGGTTGAATCTTGAAAGCACTTGCTAAGCAAGAAAAATCAAACCTTAAAACTATATAGCAAAGAAAGAAAGAAAACTACATAAATAGAATTTTATTATTTGACATTCTAAAAAATTATAATATTGGAAAACTTAGTGGTTGATAAGAATAGAAGCTTATTTGAAAGGTTAGAGGAGGTAATTTGGGGGGAGGATAATGGAACTATTCTCTGGAGGTATGATCCAACGTATTTGTCAAAATGCTGAGAACCCCACACCACAAAGAGGAAATTATTGTCTGCTTCTTAATTTCGCTTTTCTGTGCTCTTTAATTTCTTTCTTTGCTATCAGGTTGAATTCTAGGATAGCAAAATTATTCAGCAAGAGAGCATGATTCTTTGGATGAAAAAATCTTTGAATAATACTTCCAAGATATTAAGCATTCCATTTATTGCAATAATATATTTTCTTTTTTTGTGAAAGCTATACAAACACTTATTTCTTACTTGTGTGAAAATACTTTTTTTTCTAGAGTAGAGATGCAATTGGTGTAGTGTAAGCTAAGCACATTTTTTCAGTTTTAATAGACATTGTTCAACTGATTTCCAAAAGGGGCAATGGCTGAGAGTTTCTACTTCTCTGTGATCTAGGTAAAATAATGTTATTCATCGTATTTAACAATTGCTCACTTTCTAAATTTAAAATTGTATTTCATGGTTATAATTTGAATTTTCCTAATTATTTGTGAGAGCATGGTTGTTACTACATATTAATTATTAATTGATGCTAAACTCATTTTCTGTTATTTTCTACTTTATGTCTTTTTGTTTTTTTTGGTTGTTGTTTCTAATGAATTATAATTTATTGTAAATTCTGCATATTGCTTCCAATTAAACAGATAAAGAAAATATGAATGATTATGTCTTCATTATTGAGCTTGAACTCACATAACTAAGAAGTTACCTCTCTTTTTTTTGTTTACAACAAAATGTGTCTGCATTGAGTATTTTCTAGAGCATAGGTCTTTTTATACAATAAAAAGTTTCATTCATTTCATACTCTACCATTATGATTGCATTACAGAACAATGGCCTTATATTTATATCCTACTTTTTCTTCTTTTCCGAACTTTTTCAAGCAATTGTGCATTTTTGTGTGCCTATGCCAGAAAACTATGTGCTGTCTGACAGTGTGCATCCCATCAAGGCAACCCTTCATGGAGTCTGCCAAGAATTTGAATACAAAATTTCAATCAGCAAGAATGTCACCCTAATTTATATCACATGTAAACAAGAAAAAAGAAAGTATACATTAATGAGACAGGATGGGTTCCAGGACAGAGATGGAGGGGTAGAACTTCAGTACAAACCTTTGTTGATCCTGTGGTTATCAAGCTGGTAAATAAGAGCTTAAATAAATCTGACTCGGGGCCCAGATGCTTTATGCTATGCTATTTCCTTGTCCCGTAATGTGTTTTGGTATTTTTCCTCCAGCTTGTGCATTTCTCAGTTACGTTTTTTGCAGACTTTCAAGTTAGCCTGTTGATAAAGAAGCTACAGACCTGAATGCAAGTCTGAGTCAGACTGGAAGTTCGGGCAGACGGTCTCCATGAGGTGTTTACCATGACATGGCATGAACCCGGCACGATTGCTGAGTACCAGTTGACTGGTGCTCACAAATAGCAATGAGAAATGAATCACACTGGGCTCAGACTCCAGCTCTAAAACCTAGAGACCCCCTTAACTACTTAACAGAGAGCCTCTTTGTTTATGGACATCTCTCTGGGGTTCTATCATTCACTCTCTCGTTTTTCAATAAATAGTTCCTTTAACCAGTAGCTCTATAGTTCTTTATTCTAATTTTAGTTTCCAAGTGCTCAAGGGCTGGGGTTCCTTTTTGGATGCTTAGTCTGGACCAGCAGGTGAAACAACAGACCTAGGCAGCACTTGCATTGCCAGAGACCTGGGTGGAACTTGCCCTTTCCAATTCCATGAATAAAGTTAATACAGACATGGTCATCCTGATAACCAATGGCATCATTTTGAAAACAGAATCTACTTTCGAAATCATCAGTTGACACTTTATTCAAGATACAAACTTTCCCACCATCTACTGTTTATTAACATATCCATGAAGCCACTGCCTTGACCAATACAACTTATTTTTTACAATCGTCTATATCTGAGTGCAAGTTGCAGAATTTTCATAACTTCACTGAGTCTCTTTCTGACATCCACACTCACCTTGACAGGTTTGCCTACACCCACCACAGTGTTAACAATCACAGTGTATGTGAAATAATGATATGCTCACTAGAAAAGATTACTGGATGACACACCATGCAGCAGATCAAGTAGTAAAGACATATTTTATTAGGCCAGGCACAGTGGCTCGTGCCTGTAAGCTTCAGCCTATGAAGTGCCTGGGGCTAGGGATCGCGGTTTGAGTCTTGCCTGGGGCCCATAGGGAAACCTAGTTCCAAAAAAATAGCTGGGCGTGGTGGTGCACATCTGTAATCCCAGCTACCTGGGAAGCTGAGGCTGGAGATTGCTTAAGTCTGTGGTACCCTGGGCAACAAGAGCCTGAGGTTCCACAGGCAAAAAATAGCAAGACCTAGTCTCAAAAAAAAAAAAAAAAAAAAGAGATATTTTATTTAAAAAGCATTATCAATGTTCAAAAGAGATTGACTATCAACAAACTTAAGTTAATCTTCTATTTTGAAAATTTTCTTGCCCATCAACCTTCATTTTGACAAGTGTTGACAACCAAAAATGCTGATTCCACAATAGACTGTTTATTGACTGCCTCCCTCTTGGATGTTCCAAAACCTCACCACCTTCAAATAATAAGTGGTAGAAAAGATATTTTAGATCTCTCCATGCTTACATTGCTTACAAATGCTAGTTTGCTTGGAAGCTGTGAGTCTTTTTCAGTAAAGGCATTATAAGAGGGGCTAGGGACACTGAACCAGAGTGTTGCAGACCTGGTGGCCTAAACAACAGAAATTCTTTGTCTCACAGTCCTGGAGTTTGAAAATGCTAAGTTTAGGTTGCCAGCAGGCATGTCTGCTTTTTAAGGCCCTGTAGGAGATCCTTTTTCAGTCCTCCTTTCCCCAAATCCTTGGGGTTTGCTGGTGATCTGTGGCAGCCCACAATTTGTAGACACCTCATCCCAAGAAGCCTTCACTTTCACATGAAGTGTTTCTGAGAAATGTGTATCCTTCTCTGTATCCAATTTTCCTCTTTTTATAAACATTCTTACATTGGATAAGAACCCAGCTAAAAGTGCTCTGGTACACACCTGAAAACAATGCTTGTGACATTGTCTGAGAGTACACAGTTCAGCTTGTCTCTGACACTACCAGATAAAACAGCAGATCCCAGAGGTTGAGAGCTCAGCCCCACAACTGCATACCCCTCCTCCACTCCAAATGCAAACCCGCCTGCAGGTTTTGTTTTGTGTTTCTGACCTAAAAACAGTGAGTTGGAGTTTCTAGTGACTGCTCTTTGGATTATAGATGCCAGTTCAAAGTTCGGGTGGTTACCAGTACTTCTGATAGATTGATTATAAGTCAAAAGTTGCTGACCTCATTTTTTTTTATTCCCTCAATTAATTTGCTAGAGCTGCTTACAGTACTCAGAGTCATTTTACTTATTAGACTACTAGTTCATTACAAAAACATATTATTGAGGAACAAACAGAAAAGAGATGCATAGGACTAGGTTAGTGGAAAGAGGCGTCAGGCTCTTATGCCCATTTTAGGGATGCCGTCTTCCTAGTTCTTCATGTTCAGAACCTGAAGCTCTTTGAGCCCATTCTTTTGGGGTTTTGTGATAGCCTCATTAACAGATACAGTTGATTTAATCAATCACTGTGGGAAGTTAATCTAGCAAACACCTGTATAATTCTTAACACTTAGGGAATTTCAAGGGTTCTGGAAAATATGAACAAGGAACTATGTAGAAAGTGCAGTGTGTATTAGAACCATATTCTGGTCATCTCAATGCATGTTTTCATTTTACCATCTTAATTTGATCATCTGTAAAGCTCCCATTTCCATATATGACAATATTCAGAGGTAGTGGACTAAAACTTGTATATACTTTGTGGATATCACTTGTTTCTTTTTATGATGGTTATTTTCACAGACTTTCAGCATTGCCATATAAATGTTGCCTCTTCCTCCTTTGTGGAAGAAGCTTCCTCCTGAACTTGGTAGTGGTCTGAAGACAGAGATACTACAAGTGGGGGAAACTGTCAAGGCTTTTTACTAAGAAAGAAGTGCGACCCAAGTTGTAAATTCCTTCTTACTAAAGGTTTGTTGATTTAAAGGGAACATCTGGAAAGTCATCAGATCAATGTATGAACACACATGACATTCCATATTCTGTGATATTCCTTCTAGAAATGTTGGTTGGATTGTCTCTGTACTCTATCTCTATACAGCTACCCCATTCCCTTCCTATCCATAGGGGGCTGCCCTACACAGAGCTTCACTGGTCTGCTCTGGTCACTATGTGGTTTCATGGCTTTTGGGGAAAAGGGCTGGGAACATAGACACATGACCACTCTGTCCTCTCTTACCTTCTTTGGATGTGGCTATAGCAGTGACAGCTCTGTCACCAGTCACTGTGGGGTGAGGGTTCTTCCAAGCAGGCTCCACTTAGCTTCTAGGAACACATTCTGTCCCCACCTTCAGACCTGGAGGTGGAGCCATCTTCCTGCTGCTGCTGCTGCTGGGCCCCAGGTCCCTGGGGAACCCACAGCCTTCAGTACTCCCCTTAACCTTCTCAACTACCTCTGCCAGTAGTTCCTTTGTTAAAGTCTTCAGTAGCCTTTTTGTGTTTGCCATCAGTTTTTAGGCTGAAGTTACATTGCTTAAAATTAAATATGGTCCCTTTTTCTATGAAACTTGGAAAAGGAAAAAAAAAAAGTCACTGAAAAAACACTGCTCTTTTCTTCAGACAGTTTCTTAAACTTTCAAGTTTAATCATGCACTTTTATTGATATTAAATGAAGATACTGAGGCTCAAGCTCAACATTTTTATTTTATCTCCCAATTCAATTACATTTATGAAAACTTTTCCATTTCAGAACAATTTTATCTTTATCAATTAATAAAATTGCCTCAAGGATCCTCTTGTTTGAAATACTGATGTAATTTCCATTTGACTTTGTGAGAAAATGAAATCACTATTCTTTGAATTGCCATCCCCTGCTGACATTAATTACATGTTTCTGGGAACTATTACCCAACTACCAAGGATTCTTCCAGCTCAATGCAACACCTTTGGCTCCCCCAAGAACCCCAGTTTATCCCAGTTCACACCTCTCAAGCCTGAGCATTTTATGAATCTGAGGTTTTACGCCAGAGTCCTCTACTTTTCAACCTGCAGTCAAACTCCTTCTGGGTACCAAAGGGGGTGTCAGGGAGGACAGGACCAGAAGTTTGACAAAGGATGTACTTTCAGCTCCTGGCCATGGAGGCTATGCTCTGTCCACTCGGTGGATCCTGCATGCCTGTCCAAGGGCAACACAGGTCCAAGTTCATCATGACAAAAGACAATGCAAAATGTGTGGTAAGTTTCTCACAAAAGCAAATTTGTCTATTACAAAGGCCTATCCTAAATTCATGGTTATGCCTTTAAACTTTGCATTAAAATCATTTTCTTTTAAGGAGTTAAAGTTATAAAGATAGCTTAAATGTATACATTTTCCTTTTATTTAAAAAATGTTTATATCTTTATTTGACCAACCCTTTTATCCATCCCTAAAACACCACAAATTAATTTGGTGTACCAGATGTTTTATTTGTTCTCTGGTCCAGTAAATATAAAGCTCTAGATCATTGCTGAGTGGTTCATACAAACCATAGGTGCTGGTAGTAAAACTGATTTGGGTCGGGGCACAGTATAGGGTTTAACTCTGGGTGTTAAACAAAGGAGGCACCCCTGGATTTCCTCAGGTTTGCTGCATGCAAATGGTTTCCTTAGATTTTTTATTTCTTCTTTATTTAGTTTTGGGAGATTGAATAGTCCTAAGAATTTTTCCATCTCATCTAGATTGCTGAAATTGTTTGTATATAAGAGTTCATAGTAATCTCTGATTATTCTCTGGATTTCTGCTTTTTGTTGTTGTTGTTGTAATATCTCCATTTATCATCACATTTATTTGAGTTTTCTTCCTTTTCTTCTTTGTGAGATTGGCTAGAAGTTGCTCTATTTTATTTATTCTTTCAAAGAGCCAGTTTTTTGTTATTTTGTTTCAGTGATAAATTTTGAATGTTCTATTAATTTCTATTGCATTTATTTCTGCTTATGTCCCACTGGGGGACACTGTTAGGCTGATTAGGATGCTCTTCCCAGGATCTGCTATGTTCTTAATAATTGTGGCCTCAGGAGAAGAGAGAAAAAATATAAAATAAAAACAAAAAACACTGATGATGGCCAGTATTGTGACACCATCAGCATTGTGAGGTGCCTGAAGTCTGTGTGGTATGTTCTTCCAAGTTGAATTTTTTAAGTCTTTCTGAGTTGTGACTGGGATAGCAGAAGGCGGGTGGTCTCTTCTGAGCAGTAGCAGCGTTCAGGGCTTCTCACTTGGGGGTTACCTAAAAATCTCTGTGGGTCTATGATGCTGATAAGAATATCCCATGGGGTGTTAGTGGGAGGTGGTGACAGTAGAGGCTATAGCTGCAGTTGAGGTAGTATCTGCAATGGTGGGTAGCTCCACTTGAATTTCCCCTGCCCCCACCTTTTTTTTGCCCCCTTTTGGTTCTTGGTCACCCTGGAGAATTGCTAATGTTACACAGTTAGTTCAAGACTTCTAATTTTTGCTATCAGTCCTATTTTTAGTTGTTTTTAGGAGAGAGGTTAATCCCAGCCTCTTTATTCTGTCATGTAGTGGACATAGTCAGGAAACCTTTTCATTTTGTATTACGGGAAGTTAGATGCAGGTAATATAAATATTAAAAACATGCCTCTGAGAATCTGACATTGTTTCTTCTTTCTCTGGGTTTCTTCTCATGGGCTAGTTTTTAAGCTTGTCTTTATCTGACACTTTGCTTGGTTTCTTTATATTCCACAGATAAGTGAAATCATCCGGTATTTGTCTTTCTCCTCTGACTAATTTAATTTACTGTAATCTCTTCCAGCTCCATGTCTGCTGCTGCAAATGGCATGATTTTACCATTCTTGATTGTTCAGTTGTATTTTGTTGCTTTTATACACCACATTTTCCTGACGCATTCATTTGTTTTTGGAAACCTAGATTGTTTTCACAGTTTGTTTTTTGTAAATAGTGCTATAATAAACATTGGGGTGAAGTAATGTTTTTGAATTCTTTTGATAGATAACTAGGAAGTTGAATTACTAGGTCTTAACCATGTTTCCCATTGAGTGGTAGCTCACTGTCATCTCTAACTGCCTCTGAGCCACCAGAACCTGCTCTGTATGAACTGTCTTCCCCACAACCACCTGAGCAGTTATTATGCATCCAGTACCTGACTTGCAAAATTTTTCATCCATGCTTCATCATTGAACTGAACTCTGTCCCACCATTTGGAGAAACACAAATCCCCAACATGAGTAAATGCTACCAAGATCCAATAAGAGAAAATAATTCATTTGCTGACTTTTAGTTACCCTTCAACTGAGTGCCAATGGGTTTTTTGGGGGGTTGTTTTTGTTTTTGTTTTTTGTGGTCTGGATTTGATCTCAAGTTAACTGAATTCTTTCTTTCAGAAATGGTAACTCTGCTGCAGCAAATAAATTCTGGGAGGAAAATAAACCAGTAAAAGGGATCTGGAGTCACTTGTTTCCTAGGTAGCTATGCAACTAGCATATTCTTTTGCAAGTAACAGATTAAGTCAGACTTATGACTTTAGTTTCATTTTTACGTGGGATAGGCTATAAACTAGGAGATTATTATAAATGGGTCAGCTATCTGACTAATGTCCTCTTAGATTTAACAAGGTCCTGGTACTCAGATAACATAGCTTAACCAGACACATTACTTTGAAGTCATATTTTGGATAATTCTTAAAAATACTTTTCTAAAGACACCAAAGTGCAAAGCAGAGAAGAACTAATAAATTAGATTTTACTGAAATTTAAGAATTTTGCTTTTCAAAAGAAATTCAGGTAAGTATAAAGACAAGCCACACTGGGAGTTGGGCTCCCAAACCCAGATACCAGAACTACATGGCTCACAAGCAGTACCACGTGACAGACACCAGAAAGGATCCTGGAGAGCTGTACCATGCATTTGCCCGACAAGCAGTTCCTGACATGGTCGGTCAGACTATCCACCCCAGTTACTCCTGGAGATCCAAGCAGCCTCATCCATTGCTGTCCAAGAGTATAAGTCCATACCCAGGAAAAAAGGACATAATTCCAGGGGAAGAAAAAAGACCAGTGAGCCGAACATGGACCAATGACTTGTAGTGAGAGGAGTTGGAGTGACTGGAAGGGAGAAGTGGTAAGAGCGGGTAGAGTGGGGCATAAGGGGTACAGCATGGAAGGGAGGGCCAAACCTAAGGGGAACGCAACCATACAAACGTGACCAATATTATATGAAAATTATAAAATAAAAATAATAGTAAAGACAAAAAAAATACTTTTCTAAAACCATTAGCTAGAGTCCATTTTCATTTCATTATAAGACACATGGCATCAAGTAGGTGAAAATCTAAATGAAGCATACTGTTTGATATATGTCAGACACACACAGTAATGAAGTTGCTAGATGGAGCATCTTATCATGTTTATTGAATAATGTATAAACAATCATTCTCAAGGTGTACGTTCCTGAACAAATGTGCTTTAGTAATCAGAGCCCCTCAGATTGTCTGTCCAGCACTTGCAAAGGCTGTTCCTCATTGAGAGGACATGATTCTTGTTGCTTATAAACAATTCATTCTCCTCCCCTTCTTAAAATCATTTGAACCACTTACCAATTATGTGTCACAAGTTATGTCTCAGATTATCTGCTGGGATGACAGGCATTCATCCTTTCTCTACCATAGCAGAGCAAACATGGAGGCAGAACTGGCCTTTTTTAGTTCATCAAAAAACTCGCTGCTTTGATTCTCCCTAGTAAGCAGAGTTGTAACTATTTTTCTACTTTAGTCCTTTGATGCCACAACAATGGACGATTGTCAGGATGTTCTCTGGTTGTCTGTTGGCTTGTGGTATTTGTTTTATACTGCAGCCAGATACAATTTGTGAGGAAGGAGGGGAATCTCCCTTTTCCCTTCTAGGTTCTTCTAGCTGTGACTAAGTAATGAAAAGAGCATGGACAGAAGAGCAGGAAAAAAGTATCCCTTTAAGTACAAACATTCGAGCAATTTCCACTGAGAAAGGTATCCATTTTCAGTTTAGAAAGCAGAACCCACATCCTGAACAAAAGGAACTGCAAGGAGAGGCGGAACTCCTCTGCCTAAACCTGTGCTCTGTAACTGGATGTTTGTCCTGCCAGAGAGATAGATTTCTCTGACATAAACATTATGCCTGAAGCTAACCTTAAGTCTCCAATTTTCACTCTTCCAGGTAACTAAGGGACTGTATTTTATCTTATCCCTAAAAACATAAAATAATCCTCAGCTGACCATACTGTAAACAGTCTGCATCACAAAATGGCAACTGCTGGGTAGGCTTGATATGAGCTTCTTGGTGGGAAGCCTGTTCTAGACACCTTCAGTTTAAAGATCAGAACAAAATAAACCAGTTAGGAACAATTTCCTATAGGACATGCTTTGTAGTATGTATGATATACACATCTATACACCTGAAATCCATACAGTGTTACAAAGAAAGTTAATTTAAAGAAAAATTAAGGAAAGCTGTCTTACAACGAGTGGTATATCTTTATCCAGTTATCTATTTTAACATGGTTAAAGTGATTCTTTTTGTTTGTTTGTTTGTTTGTTTGTTTGTTTTTTGAGACTAGATCTCGCTATTTTTGCCCGTGGAACCGCAGTCTCTCGTTGCCCGTGGTACCACAGACTCAAGCAATCCCCAGCCTCAGCTTCACAGATAGCTGGGATTACAGGCGCACACCACCATGCCCAGCTATTTTTTTTGGAACTAGGTCTCGCTACAGGCCCCAGGCGGGACTCGAACTGCAATCCCTAACCCCGGCCACTTCATAGGCTGAAGCTTACAAGCACGAATCACCGTGCCCGACCAAAGTAAGTGATTCTTATTAAATCTTTTGAAATAATGATCATCAGACTGCTCTAAAGTTCAAAGCAAGACAGAAGTCCATGGTATTTTGTAGCTGTCATGTGTGAGGTGCTTCCTCTCACCCATGCTCCTAGTTCAGTCAGCTGTGTAAAAGTGCAACAAAAGATGGGCATTAAGGCCTGGTCCCCCTCCATCTTTACACATGCACATCACACGAGCCATACAACTTGTGTGTCCCATTTTGTAAGTAAAATGTAGTGGTTTAGGCTCTTTTTTTTTGCCTCCCTGCTGCTAGTCTCTATAACTGCCACCTCTGACCAGCAGTGTAAGAGAGTTCCTTTTTCTCCACATCTGCGCCAACATTTGCTGTTGTCCATTTTATTTATGTGGGCCATTCTTACTGGTGTAAGATGGTATCTCAGTATGGTTTTAATTTGCATTTCCCTGATTATTAGTGATGTGGAACATTCTTTCATATGCTTGTTAGCCATTTTATCTCTTTGGTGAAGAGTCTTTTTAGTTCTTCTCATTTTTTGAGTGGGTTTTTTGTTTTGTTTTTGTTGAGCTGTAGGAGCTCTTTGTGGATCTTTGTTATCAGACCTTTGTCACTTGTCTGGAGGGCAAAAATTTTCTCCCAGTCAATTGGGTTTCTTTTTGTTTTGTTTACTGTCTCTTTTGCTGAACAGAAACTTTTTAGTTTGATATAGTCCCAGCTGTTTATGTTTTCCTTCATTTTTTTGCCGGTCATAGCTGTTTCTCAAAAAGATTTCTGAGGGGAAATTCATGAAGGGTTTTGCTCAGGTTTTCTTCTATATATTTTATGGTTGCAGGTCTCACTTCCAGGTCCTTTAGTCATTTTGAGTTAATTTTTGTACAGGGTGTGATGGTGTTGTCCTAGTCCATTTTTCACATGTTTTGATCAACTTTTCCCAGCACCATTTACTGAAGAAGCTATCCTTGTTCCAGAGTATGTTTTTTGACCCTTTGTCAAGGATTAGTTGACCATATATGTGTGGTTTTATTTCTGGGTATTCAATTCTGATCCATTGGTCTGTTTGTCTGTTATGGTTTTGTATTATATTATGTATTTAAGTATTATGGTTTTGTAGTATAGTTTGAAGTCTGGAATAGTAATACCTCCATTCTCTCTTCTGTTGTCAAAAGGGTTTTGGCTATTCAGGGTCTTTTGTTGTTCCATATGAATTTCAGTAAGTTTTGTTCTGTCTCTTTAAAATATGTCATTGGGATCATATTGGAATTGCATTGAATCTGTAGATTGCATTTGGCAGTATGGTCATTTTGATAATGTTGATTTTTCCGATCCATGAACAGGGAATGTCTTTCCATTTTTTGACATCATCTTCTATGTCTTTTAAGAATGTTTTATAGTTTTCTTTGTATAGGTCTTTCACATCTTTTGTTAGGTTTATTCCCAAGTATTTGATTTTCTTTGGTGCAATGGTAAATGGGGTATTTTTTTGATTTCTTCTTCTTTTGATTGATTCTTTGCATATATGAATGCTGTTGATTTTTATGTGTTGATTTTGTATCCAGCTACCTTACTGAATTGGTTTATTATTTCAAACAGCTTTTCTGTTGATTTTTCTGGGTTCTCTACAAAGAGTATCATATCATCTGCGTGTAATGATAGCTTTATTTCTTCTTTCCCTATTTGGATTCCTTGTATGTCTTTCTCTGGCCTTACTGCCCTAGCTAGGACTTACAGAACTATATTGAAAAGGAGTGGAGAGAGTGGGCATCCGTGCCTGGTTTTCAGAATTTAAATAAAATGATTTCAGTTTTTCCCCATTGAGGATGATATTTGCTATGGGTCTGTCATATATAGCTTTTATTATGCTGAAGTATGTTCCTTTTATACCAAGTTTTTCCAGGGCTTTCATCAAGAAAGTATGTTTAACTTTATTGAATGCTTTTTCTGCATCTATTGATATGATCATATGGTTTTTGTTTTTTTCTTTGTTGATGTGATGGATTATGTTGAATGATTTTTGGATGTTGAACCATCCCTGTGTCCCTGGGATGAATCCCATTTGGTCATGATGGATGATCCTTTTTACGCAATGTTGGATTTGGTTTGCCAGGATTTTGTTTAGAATTTTTACATTTGTGTTCATTGGAGAGATAGATCTGTAGTTCTCTTTCTTTGCACTATCTTTATTTGGTTTTGGTATGAGTGTAATGTTTGCTTCATAGAAGGTATTTGGTAGCTTTCCTTCTTTCTCAATTTTTTGAAAGAGTTTTAACAGTACTGGTGTTAGTTCCTCTTTGAAAGTTTGGTAGAATTCATTTGTGAAGCCATCTAGACCTGGGCTCTTGTTTTTAGGGAGAGTTCTGATGACTGCCTCAATTTCACTGGTTGTGACTGACCTGTTTAAGGTTTCTATTTCTTCTTTGTTCAATTTTGGATGACTGTGTTGTTCTAAGAATTTGTCTATCTCTTCCAGGTTGCTGGATTTGTTTGCATATAGATGTTCATAGTAGTCTCTATCTTTTGGATTTCTGCTGGGTCTGTTGTAATATCTTCCTTTTCATTTGTGATCCTGTTTATTTGAGTTTTCTCTCCTTTTCTTTGTAAGCCTTCAGCATTCATTCTTGTAAGACTGCTCACTAATTGAGTGTTTTTATTTTGCTTTCAGTTTTGGAAGAGACACTTCTTATCCTTGGAATCCTTGGTTGACCAGTTCCCTCTATCAGCTCTCTGAGTATATTATCCTTCCCCCACCTTTTCTGATCAGAACTTAGATTATTCTCACAATGTTCCCTTGCACAGGAAGAACAACTGTACTTTTGCTACTTTCAAGACATCCTTTTGTATCTTTGCAGTTTGACTAAGAGTCAAATTGTGGGTCTTTTTGCTTTTATTTTGCTAGAGGTGAACATTGTCTCCATCATTCATACTTTCATCACAGTTGTTAAGTTTTCAGCCAATATTTCCACACATTTTTCTTCCTATTCTCCCCATTCTTTCTGACATTCTTTCTATATATGTTGGTGTACCTAGTGATGTGACATAGAACCATTTTCTTTAAACTCTTTCCCCTTTGTTTTTCACACTGCTTAGTTGTTAGTAATCCATCTTCCAGTCTGCTGATTCTTTTGCATCTCAAATGTATTGCTGAACACCTCTAACCAGTTTTATATATGTTTTCCTCATTCTCAGTTCCAGATTTTTTTTCCTCCAGTCAATCACACATAACCACACCCCATCTCTCTGTATCTTCCATTCATTCCTCTCACACCCTATTTTCTCTGTTAAGCATTATATTCTTGATAAATTCAAGATTTATTCCTACTCTTCAAAGCATATGTAATTATTTTGCATATTTATACTCCACAGATAAGTTTCACCATTTGATATATGTGTTTCTCTTTTTGATTTGTTTTACTCGATTAATTACTTCTAAGCCCGGTTATTATTTCCCAATTGCAGCCATTTCATTTCTTTACAGTTGTACAATATTTTACTGTGGATATTTTCCACACTTCCTATATTCATTCATCCATCAAATGTAACCTGGATTGTTTCCATGACACAGTAATTGTGAATGGGTAATTGCGAATAGCTATTGGCATAATTAAATATTTTTGCATCAGAGTTCTTCTGTTCTTCTGTTCTTTAGGTGTTTAACCTAAAGATATATTTCTGGATGATACAGAATTTTTATAAGAAAATTTGCCTTTTAGACAGGGCATGATCTCACTTAAAATTTTCATGAATAAATGCTATATCATATGACTTTTACTTCAACAAACCAGGACCGGTCACTGCTATTGTTTATATGTCGAGTCATCTACAATGCTTATATGACAATTCTTGTGTGAACTCCTGCACTTTCTTCCGTGTCCACTTTTTTTCCTACCCAGGGTCTCCCAAACATTGGCATACTTGTGCTGACCATGAGTTGGTACCCACAGAGTTACTTAGGGAAGGCAATTAAAGTGTGTACTCTCCAAACCTCTGGAGATGGCTTCATGGAGTGAGGCATGTATTGAATCCAGTACTTCAGTTCACATTGCATAGCCTTCTTTTGCATCCCACTCTATACAATAATATCATGGCAAATCATTGATGTGATTTACAGACCCCCCTGTCTCCCATCCAAGTAAGGAACCAGTTGTAGGCCAGTAAATGGGAAATAGAGTGGAGGTGATAATCTCGATGCAGAGTATACAGATACTGCATTCTGATGCCTTAAAATGGAAACATACATCACAGAGCAGCATTTCCTTCATGACAATGTGTTTTAAAAATCACATATCTAGCAGGCATGTATTGAAATAATAACCAATGTTTTGTGACTTGTGGATAAATACTGGAAAGGGAGAGACTGAACTAGAAGCCTCAAACACAGAGGATGAGAGCTTGGTGGAAAACTTAATACAAGTTCCACAGATTTCGACAAAGTGATGCCACATCAAGGATGTGGAGAATTCCATCTTTTCTTGAGGCTATGCATTCAGTTTTGGTGAGGAACAGTTATTTAATTCCAAGATCTAAAACCCATTCTCAATATGTAGTCTTTCAATGCAGAATATCTCTGCATATACTAATATATCAATTTTTAATGTTTTCAATTTATATTAAATTTTAGTTTCATTTCAGTTTCACTTTTAGTTTTCTCAGTGTGTTATTAAATTACATCAGAATAAATGAGTAAAGAATTTCGAATATTTTCCAGTTCAAGGTTCTTTCTTCATTTATTCCCTGTTGTCTTACATAATTGCTTTTAATCTGTGCTTTAGCTGACCGTTAGTACTTTGTTTCACATTACCTTATATCCACACATCACTAAAGAAAATCTTAGCAAACTAACTTTTGGGACAACTTGTGGCATTTTAAGGATTTGAAAAAATTTTTTAAGTATAGCTTCTCTCTAAGAAGGAATGCCAAAGTGTTCATTCATTTTTGTGTCTATATTCTGAATGCTTTTTTTGTCATCTTTTTTGGGAGAATTCAATCTTCTCATTTTGCTATGGCTTTCATTAAATGAACATTGTGTGAATTTAAGGACATTCCCTGTTTTCCCCTTTAGGCTAACCAAGACCATTTATTCCTTCTTTTAGTATATGGAGAGAAGTAAGTTCAAGTCTCATTTTATTTCATGTTCTTTCCTAGATTTCTGGTGGAAGGGATGAGGTTTTTGGGGAAGGGGGGTGTTAGAAACAAATAAATTGCTCCATTGATTTCATTTTGTGAATTATGAATATTACCAATCTCAGAGTTATAAATTCAGTTTCTTTCATAATCACTAAAATGTGAACACAGTTCAAATGATCTTCAGCATTAATCTAGTAACCTTAGTACATCCAGAAAGTGTAATAATACTCATTAATAAAAGGAACAAATTATTGATTCTTATAATCACATGAATCAATCTTAAATACATTTACTATATGAAAAAATCCAAATTCAATTGGTCATCTTTCTTCCCCTATCCCTCTAGGAATTATCTTTACTTTTATTAAAATTTTTTATTCATTGCACACACAGGTTTGTTTTTTTTTTACATCGTTGCATACTCTGAGATTCTCCCACCGCCATGTAACCTGTGACCTGTCATTTAATCTCTTGTGCTCATCCCTCCCTTGATTTCACCCCCACTTCCTCTATGCTTTGGTTCTGCTGTCAATTTGTTAATTTTAATTTTTTCTTACCCTTTGGTTGTTTTCCCTATATCCTGCATATACATGATACCATCTGGTATTTCTCTATTTCATTCTGGCTTATTTCTGCTAGAATGAATCTTTCTAGCTCCATCCATGCTATGTAAATGTCATCAGTTTGTCATTGTGATTGCTGAATAATATTCCATTGTAAATATACCAAAACTTTTTGATCCATTTATCTGTTTTGGGGGCATTTGGGTTGTTTCCATATTCTGGCTATTGTAAATAATGCTGCAATAAATGTACAAGTGCAGGTGTCCTTCTGACTTAGTGTTTTGGTGTGCTTTAGGTAGATTCCCAGAAGTGGAATTGCTGGATTGAATGGTAGTTCCATTTTCAGTAGTTTAAGGGTCCCTTCACACAGCTTTCTAAAGTGGCTGAACCAGTTTGCATTCCCAACAATGTAAGCATGTTATCTTTTCTGTTCTTTTTTCTCCACATTCACACCAGCACTTGTTGTTGCCTGTTTGTTGTTGTTGTTGTTGTTTTATATGGGCCATTCTAACTAATATGAGATGGTATCTCACTGTGGTTTGATTAGCATTTCCATGAATATATATGATGTTGAGCATTTTTTTTTCATATGCCTCTTGGCCATTTGTATTTCCTCCTTTGAGAACTGTCTGTTAAGCTCTTCTTCCCATTTTTTGACTGGGTGTTTCACTCCACTTTTGTTAAGTTGTGAGAATTCTTTGTGGGTCTTTGATAGCAGACACCTTCCAGTTGAGTGGAGTGCAAAAATTGTTTCCCATTTGATTGGCTGTTTTGGTTATTGTCTCTTTTGCCACGTAGAAGCTTTTTAACTTCATATAGTCCAATAGTTTATGTTTCCATTCATTTTCTTTGCTTGTATAGATGTGTCCTGGCAGATGCTTCCATGGTTTAGGTTGTGGAGTGTTTGCCTATGTTTTCTACTATATATTTTATGGTTTCAGGTCTTATGTCCAAGTCTTTTAACCATTTTGAATTGTTTTTTGTGTATGGTGTGAGGAAATATTCCAGATTCATTCTTTTGCATGTAGCAGTACAGTTTTCCCAGTGCCATTTATTGACAAGACTATCCTGGCTCCATTGTATGTTTTGTGCCTCATTGTCATAGATTAGTTGACCATATATGTGAGACCTTATTTCTATGCTTTCAATTCTGTTCCACTGGTTTGTGTATCTGTTTTTGTTCCAATACCATGTGTTTTAATTATTATGACTTTGTAGTATAATTTGAAATCTAGAGTGTGGTCAGGAGGGCTTTGACTTACTATGTTTTTTTATTATTCAATATGAATTTCATCAGTATATTTTCTTTTTCTTTAAAGGACATTGAAAATTTTATTGGATTGCATTGAATTGAATTGAATATGTCAATTGCTATTGATAGAACAGCCAGTTTGATAATGTTAATTCTTCCAATCCATGAACAGTGGATGGATCCTCAAATGGTCATCTTTCTATGATACCATTCCTATGAAAAGGAAAATCCTATGAAAAGGAAAATCCTATGAAAAGGAAAATTATATATCAATAATTCTTAGAGGTCTGAGACAGTGTGAGAATTTAATGATGGGAGCAAAATATCATGAAAGATTTGTAACAATACAACCGTTAAGATTTTGACATTGTTAGTTGATATGTGACTGTAAACCTTTATCAAAATCCATAGATATGTGGACCGTAATGTGTACAATTAATTAATATTAGCTCTTAACTGATGTTTTTGTCAAGTGTTATTGATTTGCCAACTTTTAGATTGCTGTATAGATTTGGAAGTACAAATCTACCCCTCCAAAAGTGCACATGCTTCACTCATCCTCCACCAAAGTTCCAATGTCAGTTCCCTCCAGCATTCCAATTCTGCAAACCCTTCCCATCCTCTTCTGTAACTATACTTTTCAGTTTAAGAGCATTTTTGTTTTGTTTTTGCCATATTTTTATTACACAAATAAGTGAAACCGTCCTGCAACTATCTTTTGCTTTCTGTTTGATTTCACTTAGAATGATAGCCTCAAAATTCACCTTTTTTTAATCACAAAGAACATAATTTTATCTTTCTAATAGCTCAGTAGTATTCCATTTAGTACACATCCTACACTTTTTCTATCCAGTTGTTTGTCACTGGGTATTTATGCTTATCCCATGGCTTGGTTATTGTATACAATGCTGCTAGGAACATAGGAGTGCATCAATCTTTTCTTTTAGTGTTGTCATATTCTTTGGCTTAATTTGTGAAAGTGGTATTGCTGGATCAGATGGTATTGCCATCTTTACATTTTTCAGGAACTTCACTCCACATTACATGTAGACTCTACTAATTCACATTCCCACCTATAGTCAATAAATGTTATTTTTTCTCCACTTCTCAATAATACTCATTGTTTACATTAAATTCTGCATAGACCATTCTCACTGAGATAAGCTGATATCATTTTGGTTTTCATTTTCATATCCTCTATAGTAAGGATTTTGAACATTTTTGCACATACCTAGAGGTCATAAATTTTACCTTCTTTGGAGAAGTGTCTATGTAGGTCTTTTGCCTGTTTTAAAATGTATTGTTTGTTTTTTGTTTTTGAATTGTATGAGTTATTTATTTATTTTGAAATGAACCATTTGTCATATGATTGATAAACAAATATTTTCCCAGTCTATAATTTTCCTGTTTTTTTTTAATTCATGAGAATTTTTATCATACCACAAAAAATTTAGTTTGATATTGTCTAATTTATTATTTGTTTGTTTCTGCTTTTGTTTCCCTTGCTGTTAAGACTGAGGTCCAGGGTCATTCCTTCACATGCTATTGAGGGCTATAGTACCTCCTTTCTCTTTCATAAATTTTATGTTTCCAAGTCTTAAATGTAAGTATTTTCCCCTTTTTGAATTAAATTTTGTGTACAGAATTAAGTAATGACTTAGTTTCATTACCTTGCATGTGACTGCAAGTTTCCTAACCTAATTTGTTGAAGATCTTTATTTTCATCATTGTCAAATATTAAATGTCCATATTTGTGTGGTTCTACTTCTGGTCTCTCTTTTATACTTTTCATTGATGTGCATTTTATTTTCATTTCAATATTGTATTGTTTTGATTACTATCACTAGAGAATATAGCCTCTGTGAATTTGGAAACTGTTCTAGCTCTATTTTTCATTTTTGCTTTCAGGTTTGCTTTGACCATTCAGGTTCTTTTGGTTTCATACAAATTTTATAATCATTTGTTCCTTGAAAAATGTCACTGGGATTTTGATAGGTATGAGGTTGAATCTGTACTTATTTAATATGGGATTTTTAACAATGTTAATTCTCTAATCCATGAACATAGGATATCTTTGGGTCATGGAATCCATGTCTTTGTATCTACCTTGACAATATCTTCTTTTGTTATGTTTACGCTCATCTATTTCAACATTTAAGTGGTTGCAAATTGGAGTATCGGAGTGTTTTTTAATTTTTCTTTTCTCAAGTTCATTGTTTACATATACAAACATAAAATATTTATGAATATTCTTTGTACAATTTGTCAGTTTACAGTAGTTAGTATTGCCAATACATTTTTTAGATTCTTTTAATTTTCTATGCATACTGTTATCTGCAAATAGTGATGGTTTCACTTCTTTTCCAGCTTGGGTTCCATTAAGTCTTTATCTAGCTTATCTGCTTTGATTAGAATGCTAATATTCTGTTGAACAACAGTGATGATAGTGGATATGCTTGTCTTGTTCCTTATCTTAGGGAAAATTTTTCAGTTTTTTCACCACTGAGTAAGATGTCAGCTGTAGATTTGTCATATATGGACTAAGCTGTGTTGAGATATATTCCTTTTATTCCCAGTTTATTGAAAGCTTTTATGATAGATGAATATGGAATCTTGTGAAATGATTTTTCAGTGTCCACACAGTTTTTATCTTTATGTTGATGTGGTGAATGGCATAACTAACTGTGTTTATTGAAAAGTCTTTGAATCTGAGTTAATCCCATTTGCTCATAAACAATGATTCACTTCATATATTGCTAAATTTGATTTACCTGAGGAATTTTGCATCTATATTGATAAGATATTGTCTATAGTTCTCATTTTTATTGCCTTTGATTTTGAGATCAAGACAATGTTGCTGTTACAAAATGTTTTGTGGCATTTTCCCTACTTTTGATTTTTTTTTTTATTTTGAAGATTTGAGGATAAGTGTTAGATCTTCTTTAAAACTTTAATGGCATTCTCATGAAGCCATCTGTTCCTAGACTTTTGTTCTTGGGAAACTTTTAATACATTTTTTATTTTGATTTGATTTTAATACATTTTTGATTTACATTTTTGATTTAATACATTTTTAATACATTTTGAGTATACTGTTTGAGCTGTTATTTCAGTCTAGTTCAGTTCTGAACATTAACCCATTTTTAAAATTGTCTATTTTGTTTGCATATGCATTTCCAAGTTCCAACTTTATTGAATTTATTTCTTGGTTGTAGCAGTTTTGTTGCTGTTGTTTGTCTCTTTAGGATTTTATACATATATGATCAATACTTGCATAATTTTAGTTCTATGGCTTCTTCCTTTACTCTGTGAGGTAGATACTGGCAGTCTTGGCTCTCAAGTCAGAAACAAACTGACAAAAGTCAATCAACAAATAAGTAATATGAAAAGTCCTGCACCTATCAAAAAACTCTTAGTTTAAAATTCCAACATAAAAAGGACTAACCTGGCCCAGAAGGATTTATTTGAGAATTGTTCTTAACACTTAATGCATAAAAGCAGCTGTTCTATACAATGTTTTCCAGAATGGAAAAGGAGGGATTATTTCCCATTTCATTTTATAAAACCAGCTCTACACTGTTACTTAAATTTGAAAAACACCAGAAATATACAAACTAATATTATCCAAATATATATATATATATATATATATATACACACACGTATATTATATCTGTATATATTCAACCAGGTAGAGATTATCATAGGAATGCAAGACTGATTTGGTAATTCACCAAATCATCAAACAAAGCAATAGAATTATGATTATCTCAGTAGATACAGAAACAATTAAACAAAATCAAAATGTATCATAAAAAATTTGAAAACAAATTAGGGAATAAAAACACATCATCAATCTATTGAAAGACATTGATAAATCCTGCAGCTAGAGTTTTGCTTAATTGCCAAAAAACTGAGAACTTTAATATACTATCAGAATAAAAAGGAAGGATGCCTGATTTTGTGACTGTTATTAGATTTTGCATGGGAAGTCTAGCAAATGCAGTAAGTCAATAGGTAACAATTCTGATGGAAAAGAAGGAAATAAAATATTTTCTATTTATAGACAATATAACTGTAGAAAATTCCAAGGACTCTATAAGAAGGATGAATAAATGCATTTAGGGAATACTGCAGGATTTAAGTCAACTGACAAAAATAAATTATATTTCTATATATTAACAAAGATCAGTTAAAACAGAAATTTTTAGAAATATACAGTAAATAATTAAAGTTGTCAATAGGTCCTTGGAAATGTTCCTATATTTGTGGTCTCGGAAGTACCACTAATCTTCTACAGGAACACTCAAAGCATTTCCAGCGTTAAATTATGATTTGTATTCATCCATTTATTCGTTTTCAAGTATACTTATTTGAGTTTTGGATCACAAGTGGTCAGAAACTCTCCAGGAAGTTCAAGGTGCAATGTGGGACCCACTTTGGGCAGGGCATCCTTCCATTGCAGGATCCCCCCCCCCCCCACACACACACAGAAAATTAAGACACTCAATGAACTTATGTATCTTTGAGATGTGGTTGAAAACCTTCGTTATCAAATAAAGCTCATGTTGACTTGGGGAGAACATGCAAATTTAGCACAGACAGTGGTCCTAATAGAAATGGATTTTTTTTTCTCATTCATATTCTAATGAAATTGCACTGAATGAAATAAACTCATGTATTTACAATAGTTCTGAGGAAAAAAAGAAACAAATACTTTGGAATATAGCAGTGGTTATCCCTAGGAGTTAATCTGCAGTTATCTTTGGTTGTCACCATGGGATATGCAGTTTATTAGCGTTTAGTTGGTAGATAGCAAACATGTTAAGTATTAGGTAATGAACAAGCCATCTGCTCACAGCAAATAATTACCCATTCCAAAATGTATCTGGTGTTGAGTAACCTTAACATAATTCAATGAAATTCTCTTTGCTGAAAACAATAGAATCAGGTGGGGAAGAAATCAAGGTCTTTAAATAAAGATATATGAATGTATTCATGCATTAAAATATTCACTCAATATACTTAAGATATAATTTATCACCAAACCCATGTATAGATTTGGTGCAATGGCAATCAAAATATTCATAGGATTCTTTATAGGTATACACAAGTTGATCCTAAAAGCCATATAAAAACTTAAGGCAGGGGTAGTCAAACTAGGTATTGCCAATAAAATCAGGCAATAAAATCAGATTTATTGCCATAAAATATCATGTTCCATCAGATAAGGATAGATCATATATTTTAATTTTGAAAAAATTATTAAAAGAAGAGCAATAGTTCATGACAATAAAATTATTTTATATTCAGATCTCAGTATCTATACGTTAGCTTGTACTCATTTATGTATGAGTTGTTTATGACTGTTTATATGATACAGTGGTAGGTTGTGTCGATGACACAAATGGCCTAAAAACTTTGTTCACTATTTAATCACCCTTAAAGCTGTGAGAAAGAAGTTTCAGACATTTTATTTAAAGGCACTAAAGCAACCAAAACATTGTCCCCAAATAGTTATCTGACCCAAGACCCAGAGTTGAGGGGTAGACCTGAAAGTGAAAACCCCAGATCTTCTGTCTTCTGATCCCAATGGGTGGACACAGATTAAAACTTTTCCTGAGTAAATGCCTGTGTTCACACTTAAATACAGGTTATATTTATCTATAGGAGTGTACTAAATAAAACTCATGCTGCTAATGGGACTTTATTGTTACTTAGCAACACACAGGAATCTCTGACCATGGGCATTACTGAGTCAGGAGCAACTAAAAATCAGTCAATGCTAATGTTATATGAAAAATATAAAGGTGTAAGGAAATTACTCTATATTAATCACACTTTGGGGAATCACTGCCTGCCTCACTATCCAAATCTCATTCATGTTTGATTTTGCTGAAGTCGGGCTCCTTGCTGCTTTGCTAGATATGTTCTAACCAAAGATTCAAAATCCCTGCAGAGTTCCCACCTCATTCAGTTTTAAATAATGAACACACAAGTGGTTTAATGATTTTATTTGCCCATTTGCTAAAGGTTTTGTGGTTTTTCTTACAGTAAATACAAAGACACCAATATTATATTTCATACATATAGCATTAAAATGTCACTGAAAGCAGAGAGCAAGATATTGCTATCATTGATTTCAATTGATTTCATTTGTTATTTATATTTGATTTCATTTGTTATTTATATTTGCATTTAACCAAATTTACTAATCAATATCTGTAACACATAAAGTAGATATACTATTTCTGACTCATATCATTATTGATAACACTTTAATAGGGATGGTTGGAGTTATAAACATCTCATATATTTTTGTAAAAAACTGCTTTCTCTTACTGGATAACTTCATTTATAATTTTCAAGCATTTTTGTCATTTTCCAAATTCATTTACAAACTGTTTTATCTACTTACTAAGGTTCTGTAGTTACTGGTCAGAGGTCATTGAAGCTCTTAATAAAATACTTGATTAATATTGTTATGCTAGTGAATAAAATAACATTTGAGGACACTGATTCACTTTATAATAAATCCCGAGTTAACAAATAGGTAAATTAAATTATTTTATATCATATTTTCACAATCTTTTTCATTTGGTCTGTATGTATATGAATATAAGTCCTTCCTGTCTTTCTCTCTGTTTCTCTCTCTCTCTTCCTCCCTCCCTCCCTCCCTCCCTCCCTCCC
>PVHY01010466.1:0-51780 GCA_004024945.1 Uropsilus gracilis
TAGATAGGTAGATAGATAGGTAGATAGAACAGATGCATGACCATTCTTCTGTAGTGTGAAATAACTTGCACTTTCTTTTTATATTGACAAACAGATAATACCTGTTGGTTAGAGAAAAATTGAAAGCACATTAGCCCACACTTAAAAGTCAGAAATAGTTCAATAATATTTTTCCTTCTTTGTTACAAAGATGATTTTTCAAAAAATTATACCATGCTTCACTATCATCCATGTCATACTACCTTTCACAACTCTTTTCACTTAGATATTCATCCTGAATGTTTCTGTAGTTAGCATTTTCTATGCTTATTACCTTGATTGTGGTGAAGTTTTCATAGCTACATAATGTGTATCCAAACTCATTAAATTGTATATGTCAAATATGCAGTATATCAATCTGTCTTCAATAAAGCCATTAAAACATTCTATAACTTATTTGTAATAACTAATGGTAAATCCTAAGGGTATCGTATAATAAATTTAACTAATTCCCCATTGTTGGACATAGATATCCTTTTCTTCACCTCTATAAACTGCCTAGCACACTGGGAATTGATGAACAGAATAAAGGCTGAAGTGGACTTATATAAATTAAGTGGTTTAAAGATCAAGAGTTCTATAAACAACATTTATATTCACCTCCAACATTTTAAATGGAAAAAAAATTCCTAAGTCAATTAAAGTTTGCTGGGGATTTAATTTTTTTCCCCTCATTCAGTTAAACAAAGTCATCTCCAGAGAAAAGTACCTCTCCCACCTACAGCTGAGGTCTCTTCAACACATGCTGTCTTCCATTCTCCCATGAAATTTCCAGAGATATCAAGTTTATCCTGCTTATTTGCCTCTAGAATCAGAGCTTTTATTCGTCATAACTGCAGTTTCGAAGCTAAGTCATTAGTGAAATCCCAGAGTCATGATTGGATTGTCATCATGCTACCTGATTAGGGAATTACTATCATTTCCTGTCCAATGCCTTTGATGTCACAGCAGCTGAATCAACACATAATGACTGCTTGTGTTCTCAAAAAAAAAAAAAAAAAACAGGAAAATGACATTTAATCTGATGAAGACAGTGTTAGATAAGAAGTTAATTCTGACCTGAAAATAAGAAACTTTAACTAGATCATCTCTCAATTCTCGTAGCTATTGTCAATCCTTCAGTCCTTCATGCGAAGATCATATCCTGTTATTGCATGGACTTGTTATCAACATAGAGACTGCATTGAAGCATGCAGTGTTGCTAGAGGATGGGTGGGTGGATGATTGAATGGATAATAAAGATACAAATATGTGTGTATATTTGCTTCATTGGCCCCTGCTTTCTGTGTCCAAAACAGAACTGGTCCTGTGATCAACTTTAACCAAGAAGATGTGACAAAAGTGACACTATCTGAAGTCATACTAAAGCATACTAAAGCATGATATAGTCTAGAAGCTTCTGTGTTTGCACTTAGCAGCCAGCTGTCACAGTAGATAGTTAAGGACTACCTTAAAAATACCTTGCTGTAAGGAAGTCTGTTTATATGCCTGGAGGAAAAATGAAGTCTAGGTAAACAAGTCCAAGGTGAACCCCCATAGGTACCATCCAGGCATGTAGACCTATCAACTTGTCACCACCCTGGAGATGGCATGAACAAGAAGAAAAGCCTGGTCAACTCATAAAATCACTAGTCATAGAAAAACTTTGAGCTACTAAGTTTGAGTAGCGTCTGTTACACAGTATAGAAAATTCTATCTATTAATGTCATGAGGCATACAGATTATGATAAGATGCTATTGGATCATATTTGCACAATGAGTGCATATCTAGGCATATAGACATGAATTGATGAGCATGGAGGTTGTGCAAGTACATACACAGACTGCCTTCTCATGAAAACTAAATGACTTCATTTTTAATGAAGAAATTTGTCCCAAGTCAATCTATATGACTTCATTAAAAATGACAAATTTCTTGCCCTCTTTATCATCAGGGTGTTTATGTAAGTCATTGCATTCATGAATTAATGCGAGGATGATTTGGTTTATGTTGTTCCTGTGATAGATTCAAATCAGCAGATTCATGAATACAGTTTTCACTCTAGGTCAGGAGAAATTGTATTCCACAGTAACAGAGTTAAATTGAGTGGAATTCGTGTTCACCAAGTTCCAGGATACATAATATATGTGATAACCGTGTCTGATGTGACAGGGTCTGATGGACTACTGGATGGAAATAAAACTGCCAGCTTCTGTCATAGAGAAGGAAAATAGGTGTTTATTTTCCACAACCAGCCTGCCTTCTGCTTTACAAACAGATGCATCTCACTCTGAATGTGGTGCTTGTAAGAGATGGTGGGAAAGTGAAACCCAACACAGAATTGCGCTCTCTCTCTCTTTCTTTCTCTCCCCTCATCTTTCATTCAATATTTTTCTCAATCTCCCTCATGCTCTCTCATTTATTCTCTCAAAATCTCTCAATCTTTCCCCCATATCTCTTTTCCTCCATCTTTCTCTTAATCTCAGTCTTGAGAGTCTTTTGGTCTCTGCCTAATATCTCTCTCCGTATTTTCTCCTTTCTCTATCTCAACCTCACTCAATATCTCTTTAATCTCTCTCAGTCTCTCTCATTCTCTCCCTCCCACCCATACACTCTTCCCATCCCCACCCAACCACACAAGTTCACATAAACCAAATAACCACCAACGACCACATCACTTGAAGACGAGACTCTCCTGCAACTACTCCTCATGTGGCAGCCAAGGAAGCTCCCCCTCTGTCTTGGGGTGACACGGTAGCACCCAGGCCCCTAGTCCTCTGAAGTGTTGCCCAGAGAACAACCAAATGCTCATGCTTCTCTCCATGAGAGTGAGAGGAATATGTGTGCCCTCCAGGTGAAGGAAAAAATTTCCACAATATATATGAAACATTGTAGAGATTTTTTTATATGTTTCAAATGCAATAATGTGTAGATGTGGGAGCCTCATTAGATATTTTGAGAACTGTTACTGTCTTGGGATTTTATTGCTAGACATATAGTATGCAATTCCCCTCACTCTTCTGATATCATGAATTCTCTGTTGCACTCCAATGCCTATAATTTCTAAGTAAAAATTAACTATTGAAAATTAAACCCACTATGGAAAAATAAATCTCCACAATAGAAATCCTCCCCCTCCTCCCACTGCCATCATGGAATCCTACAGGAACTGGGGACCAGACAGGACTAGTGTTTCTCAGGACCCCATAATATAAATACACTTCAGCTAGGTAGTCTGAAATGACTGAACTTGTACCAGGCAACAGCAACAGCAACAACAACCACCAAAATAAAAACAACTGAGAGAGTAGAAACCAGAACCATCTCCACGATTTTTCACACACACCCTGCTGGTCTTCCTGTCACTCCCTAAAACAAACACAGATTGTTAGAGTGGGTAGCATGCCATCCCACTCCCTGCAGCAATGACTCTCAGAGACTTTACCTGTGGTATCTCTTCTTTCTCCACAAGACCTATTGTCTGCTAGGAACTCCCAAGAGTATAGCCTTACCTGTTGACATCTCTTAGTTCCCAAGGTAATAGCTCATCTGTTGTTAGCTTTATTTTCCTAAGGATTTGCTATTAGTATATTCATAGTCTAACAAGTTGGTTGGGTGAAAGCCCATAAAAATTGAGTGTCAGGTAGAGGGTGACTTTGGGCTTGGTATGAGGAAGAGAAGGCAGGAGGACTTGATACTTCCCAAGCCTATTGTTCCTTACCACCTATTGCACATTTCAGCATCACCTGGACCTGATCATCCTTGACTCACCTGTACCTTTTCCTGAAGTGGCTGGGCATCAGTCTCTTTCCTTCATCTCTCTGGATAGTGGTTTAATCTTGAAGGTGCTAGAGCAGTTTAAGATATTTTCAGTCTTCAGGTCACTTACATCTAACCCCAAAGCCTTTGCACATCTGGTCAAGGTCAGACAGACCATCTAGTCCACACATGTGTCTCAGTTTCCAAGCTCAGATCAATATTCAAATGTTACAACATGACACAAGCTCAGGACTCCTATGAAAACCACAGAATGAAATCTATTCTCCCCAACTGGTAAGCTAACTCTTGGTATTAACCTCTATTTCATGGCTTGTGTTACTACTTCAACGAAGAGCAAGTGGCAAGAGGAAGATGAGATGGAGGATAAGGAATAAGAATTGGCTAAAGACATAGAAGGTGAGGGAATACTTAGCAGTTGTAACAGGAGATGCATACCCTAGTTTTCTTGAAACAATAATGTCTGTACAACAGTGATATTATACAATGGTCATTTCCATGTTGCTTTTGCTAATTGAGCCTTCATTGATTTACAATAACATCAAATCCTATTGCTCTAGGGAAATAGTTGGGTTCATTATCAAGAATAGTACTGAGCATTTAGTAGTGTCCTATTAAATAGCTGTGAATTGGTTAATGTTGTTTTAGTATTTCAAGTGTATATCCTTTAAAGTAAATTTAAAACTAATTTGCACAAATTTGTCATAATGATTTCTCTTTCCACTGAGCAAACAGACAATGTAAGTGTATCTTTCTTGCCTCTTTTGCCTGATCTGCCACTGTTTGCACCAGTTGGGTTGGAGAGGCTTCCATTTCCCTGCAGAATTTCCTGTGAACAAACTGTATTGCTCTATAGTTGTGTGTGGGTGGGAGTGCCTGTAAGGTGGTATTAAGCGGTTATTTATGGAAGGTTTTTCACCCTGAATGCTAGAGGACAGTCTATGTGTCTTTGTTCCCAGGAACCATCAAGAATAAAGTTTTAGAAATCAAATGGTATCAAAATGAAACCTATGTTTTCTCTAAAAGAAATCCCTTACTTCTACTGGGATGGTGGTAGCCACCTCTTTGCTTAAAACTGATTTATTGTTACAGATATACTGGGAATTTCCAAGGTTTAAGACCTTTGCACAACTAGATTTAAAAACCTTTGTTTTTATTCTAAATAGTTATAGTTTACCCATTCTGCTACACAGGGCTGCTTTTAAATCATGAAACAGTTGTCTTGAAAAGTAGACATCATATAATATGAGGTGTGGGTCTGTTTAAAGTTCTACTTCATGTTTCTAAATGATTTGAGAATAGAGGAGGCTGAGGAAGGCATTCATTCAGTTTCCTGACTTCAATAACTCATCTTTAAAAGTTTCTTTTAAGTCAAATCTGAGCAACTTAATAAAAAGCAAACTCCTTTTTAGAGCTAATCAAGTAAGTCCAAATCTTAAAATTTGCTCAAATTCTATCTATTGAACTCTTTTTGGACATGGTGTTCTGCAGATCTCACAAGGCTCCATGGACACTCAACCTCTTTTCCCCACCCTCCAGCCACATTTTCCTGGAACTCTCACCAAAGAGTTGTTCTTCTGGGTGAAGTCATTGCTTAGAAGCCCTGCAGCATCAAGACCCACCAATTTCTGCAGGAGAGGCAGGGCACACTGGCAGGAAGACTGCAAATCAACTGACTGGGAAGTCAGAGTTGGTTATTCTTTCAGGAATGACTGAGGGATGACCCAGATTCAGGAGTGGTCATGAGGACTATTCCTGACACAAAGCACATCAATTAGCAGCCAACAGAAGCTTCACTGTTTCTAATCCAAAGACTTAGAAGCAACAGACATAGGTCCAGGGCTGACTGTGGTGAACCCTGACAGCAAGAGGGCTCTGGGTTCCAGGAGAGATTGTTGCAGTAAGGGGGTGCTAGTACACGGTGAAATGAGAGCTCCGGGAAGTGTATTTCTTTCTTTCCTTGAATTCTGATTGGACGCTTAGATGGTGGGCTTGCTCTCAGTCTCAAAAATCGTCCATGGCCTTGCATCTCTTTCCATCTTGTACCAACATCTCTCGGAGTAACACCTTCATCTGGATGAAGGGCGCCCACTCCCAGGATCACAGCCTGTATATTACTCTAAGCAAAAGGAGAGAAAGAAGGGAAGAACCAATTTTCATGTTTTAAGGTCAAGATCTGGAAATGTCTTGATCACTTACAGTTCCCTGACTATGACCAAACATCAAGGAGGTTCAGAATTCCCATTTAAGTGGGATCCACCTGCTAAGACTATTTCTGGGGGAGAAGAAGAGAGTGCTGGTGGGGGGGAAATGATAGTCAGGCTATGAAAGGCATGTGGCTGGCCTTCATCTGGCCTCTGAGCCCTGTCCCTGAGCACAGTCAGTCACCAGGCACTGGTTTAGCTATCACCTTGGCCACTGCTGTGGGACCCAATGACTGGCCATTCCTGTTGCCCCCAAGCATCCAAGTGGAAGTTGCCTACTCCCTTGAAGCAAAGCATTGTTCAAAACTTCAGCACTGAGGAAACAGTCTTGACATTAGAATTCTGAAAATGAAGTAAACACTCGAGTCCGTTCTTTTCCATTTACTTACATTTGAGAGAGTTGGTTGCCAAGCTAAAAGGCACTAATGTATTCTTCTCACTCTAAATACATCAAAGAAAGAATGAACAGATATTGCAAGCAACGTTTTCAAAGCTTTTTCTTCCTTGATTTTTTTTCTTTTAAAAACTGCCTATTTAATGGAAATGTCTACTATATAGTCCACAGATTATACTTATTAAAAAAAAAAATAAGGGAAATCCATTTGATGCTTTGTAAAGAGTAACTTTACGACTTCTAAGTACTTTTAATCCAGGTGCTTCATAAAGGCGATACTCTAGGTTACTGCTTTTAAGGCAAAAAGTCCATCCTTGAATATGGAGCTGCCTTAACACCAGGCAATGGAACTGCCACGGAGGTTCTGCTGAGAAAATGTCTTAACCTTCTCAGCAGCCAACACAGGTCACTGTCACTGTGCACACTTTCATCTTGATAATGTGCCCCATCTTCAAAGCTCTCCGGCTATATTTAGAGAATACTCCTTGTTACAGGGGGATATTTCATTGATAGTTTTTTACCCATGAGAATATTTTCAGGCTCCTCTTCTACAACTGGCTTGCCCTCCCTTCTGAGGGGCACCTGTGTACTCTGCAAACTCCCATCTGCTGCCTCAGGTGAACTTCTGAACACCAGAGATATTCAAGCTGAGGGTGACAAGTAAAACGAGAGGGTTCCGGACAGCACAGGGTTCACCTCAGGCCCTCTTTGTTGGCTGGAGGCCACAGACTAAACCTGAAGTGTCTGAGGAGACATGTCAGTTGGGTTCCCACAGAGGAGGTCGCACCCAGCATCTTCTCCTACCCTTGCAAACAACATGGAGTTTTAAAACCCTGTTAAACGGGGGCTCAGAGAAAGAGCTGGTGGTAGTTTTCTGTTGATGCTATAATGAAAGACCAAAAATTTGGCACCTTAACGTAGAACACTTTTCCTACCACTTAGTCCAAGTGAACTCAGCTGGTTTCTCAATCCCGGGTCTTATGGACCAAGCTGAACCCCTGGCTAACCTCTTCAAAGGCTCAGAAGGTCAGTTCCAAGTTCATGCAAGGTGCTGAAAGGAGTCATCTCCTGCCACCATTTGAAGAGTAAGGTCTCATTCTTGCTTTCTTTTTTTTTCTTACTTTCTTTTTGTTGTTGTTGGTTCTCAACTAGGGTCAGAAACTTGTCCCTGCATATGGGTTCCTCTGTCTCAGACTCACATTTGACATGACACCAAGAATTCCTCTTCTCTCTCATTTTGCTGCATTCTCTGTCACCAAAGGGAGAATGTTTTCTGCTCTGGTTTTAAGGTGTTTAATAAAACCAAGCAACACAAAACTCAAGTCTCTTAAAACAACAATCCATCCTTTCAATAAATCACTACCTGAATCCTCATTCTCTCTGATCCAATATGTGACTTTCTTGATCTTTTGTGACTAGACCCAATGTGGGATCAAGGCATGGCCACCCTCGCTCACCCTTCAGACCTTCAGGCTAGCCTGTCTGTGTGATTTTGCTCTGCGCCTCACTCCTGGTGATGCTTCCACTGGAGCCTGACACTGGAATAAAGATCAGGAGAGGCAGGAAAGCAGGCTATCAAAACAATTGAACTTGAATTTGGATTCCGTTATTTGAAATCTGAGTCTGATTCCTATAAACAGTGTCCTTGAGCAGTTTGTTGCTTCAGTTTGTTGTCTGCAAAATGGGTTTGACCAAACCCTGCCTGGTGGAGTTGTTACAAGGCTTCCATTAAATTGTGTACATAAAATATATGCTCATTAGATATCAGCCATTTTATGAGCTCTTATTTACAGTCACAAATTGGGGCCCCCGAAATACTCATCTATATTGCCACAACCCATCAAAGGAAGTCTCCTTAGTTTCCTGCCCAGAAGAAAAAGAAAAGTACCTGGAAGACCTAGAAGTATTTCTAGTTGCCCATTGAAAAGAACCTAGAGTGAGCCTGCGGCAGAGACTATAACTCCTGAAAGAGATCATATTGGTGGTCCAAAGGACAACTGACTGAGTCTCAGGTCATAACATATTATTCAAAACGATTTACTCTGCCCTCCTCTAAAGCAATGGGAACCCAGATCATGTAGGATCTTGCAGGCCATTTCCCAAGTGTTTATCTCTGTCCCAAGAGTAAGAGAACAGCAGTTAAAAACTTGTTCACTGGAGAGCAACATGATGAAATCCGTATTTTCATCACTTTAGCTGCAATATGAAAAACAGATTGGAGGAGGCAAGGATGAATGCTTGCTCCCTTGGACTAAGGTGGTGGCAGTGAAGTGAAGACACATGGGTAGATTCCAGAGAAAGATAGGAGATAAAATCAACAGAACTTGGTTTTAGCATGAATATGAGAAAGTGAGAGAGATGGAACTGTCAAGGATGACTTCAACTATTTGGATTGAGAAACCGACTAGAAGGGCGAAGGTGTCATCTGCTGTAGGAGGATGCTTTGTTTGGTTTTGTTATGTGTGGGAGATGGATCATAAGTTATGCCTTGAATGTGTTGAATTTTGGATGTCTCAGGACACACCCAGGTGAAGATGGAATGCAGGAAGTTAGTCATAGCCATCCTGGAGAAACAGACATCTGTGGGAGTAGAGCAGTGTTTCTTATGGTACAATACGAGACTGCTGGTCACCCTTCAATGCCATATCCTCCATATATTCCATTAAAGGCTCTAATTCTATCATCAGCAGATAAACAATTAGCTGCAAATCTGCCCCATCCAGATGTGGAGCATGTTGCTGCAGTCTCCACTCAGGGTTAGCTCTACTTTGACCAATGGATCATCAGTAACAATGACTCAAGCAGAGATCTAAAGATACTTGCAAATTCAGACTTGCCCCTCCTACTGAACCTGGAACCCTGATACTGTCACATAATGAGTCCTGGCAGCCTTCTGAGAGACAAAAACCTATGTGAAGGTGAACATGGCTCACAGACACCATCACCACCTACCTGTGGGAAGCGATCTACCAGGTGAAATCAGTCACACTGGTCAGAGCAAAAGAACCATGTGGCTGGATCAGAGAATCATGTGTTAAATAAGCAAATTGGTTTATATTTAAACCAATCACTGAATTTAGGGGGTGATTTGTTTCAGAGGAAAAACTAACAAGTACACAGAGTTATAAACATCTCCTTTGGAGTAAGGTGGTTTTCCCATGACCCCTTGCAGCTAGTGTGGTATTGTGATCACATTCTGGGCAAGGAGCATGGAAGGGTCTTGGAATATTTTTTGAAAGTTAGATAATGTGACCTGCTTTATCTTCCCTCCTCTCCTTCACCTGCTTCCTTATCTGCACTTGTGCTGGCTGAAGCCATCATTCTGGACCACAAGAGCAAGGTAGACTCTAATGAGGCACATGCCACTGTAAGTGGAAGGAAGCCTAGATCTCTGAAGACTTCTTGGAGAAGAACCCACCTGAGCACTGTACTACTTGTCTCATTGCTTTTATATGAGAGAAACAATTGATTTCTTTCTTCTTTAAGCCACCATTAATTTGGTTCCATTTTGCTTGCAGGTGAATCTTTCACTTAAGAAACTAGCATAACAGTCACCATCAAAATGCTAGACTCAGCAAGTAACAATGTACTGCAGTCTTCCCTTAAGCCTGAGATTTCTAAATCACATTGGTTTTTTATGGTTTCAAGTCACAGCAACAAACTACTCAGCCACTCTGGTTGGGAGTTTCCTACCTCATCGGCATCATGGCCATTGTCTTGTGCACAGCAGATCCAATCAGTTCTCACCAATAAAATTAAGCTTCACATCAGTCGTGCTTCCCCCTTCTTATAACTCATATGACAAAATTAAGCTGCTGTTGATCCTATATCATAACTAAAAGAGCAGCACTGTTTACAATTGCCAAGATATGGAAACAATCCAAAGGCCCCAAATCTGATGAATGGCTGGAAAAAAATGTGGTATATATACACAATGGAATATTATGCATCAATCAAAGAGGACAAACATATGCCATTTGCAGCAACATGGATGGAGCTAGAAGGAATCATATTAGCAAAAATAAGCCAGAAAGCAAAAGAGAAATATGGGATGGTCTCACTTATATGAAGAATATAGGAAAAAACAAACAAACAAATAAGAGAAATTTGAAACAACCAACAGAACTGAACCATAGAGTGAGAGAGGGTGAGGGGGAAGGAAATGGTGGAGGCAGAAGACACAAAAGATTAAGATGATTAATGTGTGTTAAGGAAATGGGAGAACCCTAGGGTACACAATGATGTTATACATATATATATATGTATGTATCTCAAAAACTAATACGTATTGCTAGTGAACACTTGACAAACACTTTACTATTTATCATGCACTTTTACTAAAAGCATCTTTTAGTAAAAGGTGAAAGATTCATATGATTTGAAGAGAAGCCAGCATATACAGAAGCATCTTTTTAAGTTGCAACTCAGATTTATTTGAGTTATAAAATCAAGTTATTGACATAGACTATGTATTTCAATGAAATAGAAGACATTTAAACAAAACAGGTTAAAATGGAATGGGTCTGAAACATCTGAGTCCATAGTAATAGTGAAGGACGTTTTCTGTTGTGAAATTTCTGTTCTGTTTATATATATAAACACACACAAACAAACATGAACATATATATAAATATGTGTATGCAAGGCCTACAACTACGTTGTGCTTTTTGATTTAGGTGATAATCCAAAAGTCTGATAAACAGTGATAAAGACAACATCTGCTGTTTTCTATTCCCCTTCTCAGTAAATCTTAACCCAATTTCATTGGGGGAACCAACTGTCATTCATCATGGTAGGTACCTGATGAAGGCCTCGTCAAGAAGCACAGCACCTTGCTCTCCTCACAGAATTGCTTCAGGAACGGAGGATCTCCACAATTCCCAAATCTCTTAAGTTTTGCTCAGTAAAGGGATGCTCTTATTTTTACAGGATTCTGAAACAAGAATAATACTCTTTTCCTACCTCCCCCTGCCTTTCTCAGGAGGTGCTGGAAAATGAGAATGTGAAACTCCATCGGCTATTAGCACCAGCATAGCACCAACAGACAGAGTCTGCCAAGAGGCCAATGCAGAGAGGGATGGGCAGGACCAGGGTGAGTCCAACTAATAGCACTCGAGTTCCCATATCCAGTCATGCCTGAAGCCTCACTATCCCTAGAACTCCAGCTAACCCTGCAAATTACATTTTCATGCAAACCCTCCTGGTATTCTGCTTGCCTAACAGTCTTTGCAGAGAAGATAGCAGACCAGTGCCATGGTCTGGCCCCTGGGGCAGAGCTTCATCCTATCTGTGACTCGCTCAAGTTCTGATGTAGGAACCCGGTCCCAGTTCATGTTCCTGCATTTTCTGCCAAAAGTTATCAGCTGCTGATGCGTCTACTAATTACATTTCAGGAGGATTTATTCTATTTATGTTCTGCCTCTGTAGGCAAAGTCCTTAATAAATGTATTATTTACTTTATAATGAAGACGAATGGGATTAATCACTCTGCAGGTATAGTATTACAGCAATACAAGTCAGTCAAGAATTCCCTTTTGTACTAAATGCAATTTCTCTCACTTGCAATCAAGAGACCTGACTACTACTCTGTCCCATGAAGCCATCAGAGGAAATAATTTGTGTATTATTTGATATACATTGAGGCTTAAAACTGAACTCACCAACCAATGGTACACAAGTAATAGAAATACAACTGGATCTTGAATTCAGATTTTTCCACTCCAGAGCTCATGCTCCTTCTCCCAATCTATGAAACTCATCTAGAAGGACACAGAGAAGCGTCTTTGGTAGATAAAACTTTTCTCTGCTAGACCAAGTTTTAATAACTTTAACATGAAAGAGCATTTCTCTCAAGGAATCTGGTCTTGTGAAATAACTAGGGAGTTCAATAATCGAATGCCAAGCTTTCTTTGTTTTCTAGGAGGTTGAAGTGTTTTAAAGAGATCAGATTTACAAACTTTATAGGGGGACTGAAGAAACAAATAACTCAGTATTTTATTTCCATAAGGTTACAGAATCTCCATATATTCTTCCCTTTTCCAGCGTTGTACTTCCAAAAGCCCAAACAAGTACAGTAGATACCACTAACTTTTAAAAACCAAGGAAACTATAAAATATCATAAAATTCATCTTTGAAAAGTATAAAAGTCAATGATTTTAATATATTGCAATCATCACTAAAAGATAGTGGTGGATTCTGAGCATTTTCATCATACACCAAATATGTCCCATTCTCATTGGCAGTTACTCCACTGTCTTCAATCAATTTCTGGAAACTATTAATCTACTTTCTATATTCAAGGATCTACCTATTCTGAAAATTTCATATAAATGAAATCATATGACATGGTATGTTGTGTTTGACTTCTCAAATGTTTTCAAAATTTATCCAGGCTGTAGGATATTTCAATTCTCCATTCTTTTTATGGATGAATAATAGTTCATTGTATGCATATGCCATGTTTTGTTTATCTGTTCATCAGTCGATAGATGCTTGGGTTACTTTCACTTTACAGCTATTTTGAATAAAGCTGTGAACATTCATGAACTCATGTACAAATTGTAAGAACACAAATTTTCTGTTATTTTGGGTAAATATTTGAGGAACTGTTGGTCCATTTTTCAAATTATCCACAGCACTTTACAATCCCACCAACACCTTTGAAAATGATAGCATCCTGGTGAATGTGCAGTGGTATCTCACTGAAATTTTGATTTGCCTCTTCCTAATGACAATTATACTAAGACTATTTTGAACTTGTTGAATATTTGATGTTCTTCTGTGGAGGAATGTCTGAAACTCCATTGCCCATTTAAAATTGGGTGATTTAGCCAGGCACAGTGGAGCTTGCCTGTAATCCTAGCTACCTGTGAGGTTGAGGTTAGGGATCACTTGAGTCCGCAGGTATGGGACTACCCTTGGCAACATAGTGAGACCTGGTATCAATAAGTAAGTAAACAGATTAATTAATTAACTAGTTAATTAATTAAAAATTGGGTTATTGATCTTTTATGTCTTTTTATTGTTTCTAATAATTATGAGGTCTTCATATTCATCTCTCCTGGATGAATATTCATTTTGAATAGTAGACCCTTATCACTATATGATTTGCAAAGAGTCTTTCCTACTCTGAAAGCTATCTTTTTACATCCTTCAGTGTCATAAGCACAAAAATTATTCATTTTTATCAAGCCCATTTATCTAATTTTTCCTTTGGTTACCTTTGCTTTTGTAAGACATGTAAGAAACTATTGACTAATCATAAAGGTTTACTCATGCCTGTAAGCTTCAGCCTATCAAGCAGCCGGGGCTAGGGATCACGGTTCGAGTCCCACCTGGGGCCCGTAGTGAGACCTAGTTCCAAAAAAATAGCTGGGCATGGTGGTGCGCGCCTGTAAGCCCAGCTACCTGGGAAGCTGAGGCTGGGGATGGCTTGAGTCCGTGGTACCCCGGACAACAAGAGCCTGCGGTTCCATGGGCAAAAATAGCGAGAACTGGTCTCAAAAAAAAAAAAAAAAGGTTTATGTCTGTGCTTTTCTCCAGAAAGTTATAGTTTTAGCTCTTATATTTAAAACTTGGATCGTGCTTAGTTAATTTATATAGTTAATCATACAGTGCACAGAGAGGGATTCACATCCATTCTTTTTCACATGGACACTTGGTAGTATCAGTAGTATTTATTGAAAAGCCTATTCCTTCCCATTCTACTCACTATGACTGAGCACCTTCTGGGAAGTGTTCTAGGTTTGGGGGTTATTTTGTAAACAACATAGATCAAATGCCTTTCTTCCTGGGGATTACATGCAATCAGGGTGGGTTTGGGACAGACAATAGATAAAGCATTTCTGCAAAATGAAGCAGAGGGTAGAGAAGAGGTGGTGCTGAGGTGAAATTGGAGAGACAACTAGATAGAAGAAGATTCACTGCTAAGTTGTTCATACAGTGTTCACAAAAACCATGATAGCATTATTCCATCGAAACATACAGATGGGAACACCAGTCACACTGAAGCCTCATAAGCCTGATTGTGTACCACCTCGCATGCTGCAGAAGGGTATGCTAAGGTGCATATTATATGCAGTTGTAATTTAAATGCATAGACTGAATAGGTACCTTCCTAAATTTGGTAAAAGTCAGCATGATGCTTAAAACTGAAAGTTCCATGAAGCACATAACAACAGCGATAGCAGATAGTGAATTTTGCAACACCCTTGCAAGATAAATATGTGTGGTATTTAAAATCGTTGTTAACTGATGCTGTTCCTATAGCTGCTCTTCACTGCACACTCTTCCATGCTCTCAGGCTTTTTCTTATGGCTGGCTGGGGTTTGCTGTTCCTACCTGGCAATTCTAACCTGAATATTTTGCCAAATAGTCTACCAAGAGCCCTGATGTTAATAATAGTTCAGAACTGAAACTCAAAATGTAAAATAATCAATCTGCTTTTCTTTATTTTCTAAATCAAGTATATTGTTATAATTGTTTTATTATCAGTCATTGTTGTTAATCTCTTATTGTAGCTAATTAAAACTTATAATAAGTATGTATTTATAGGGAAAAACTGGTGTGTGTTCATATATACAAATATGTGTATATGTGTGTATACATATATGCATACATGTTATTCATATATATGAATGTATATGAATATATTCATATTCAATGAATATACATTCATATATATGAATATATACATATATGAATAACATGTATGTGTATATATACACATATGCACACATATATGTGTATGTATGTAAACTACTATAAGTACACAATACTAATATGTAAACAGTATTACTAGCAGTTTCAGGCATCTATTAGAGGTCTTGAAATGTACACCCCTCAGAGAAAGGGGGGACTAATCATCAGTAAACACTGAGTTTACGGTGATGATAATGTTTCAGTCTACCCTAACACCATAATACTACATAGGAAACACTCACAAAATCTTTGCAATAGAAAACAATATCTGGTCATTTGTTGAGTTTGGGTTCAGATTCTGCTCCATGTTTCTCTCCTGTTCTTACTGGAGCTCTTCTCATAGAAATGGCAGATGTCCAAGAAGAGAAGTCATCAGTTCAGGCTCACTCCACGCCATTGCCTGGACCATCTCTGCAAATCTCCTACACCAAGTCACATCGCCAAGTCCAAAACAAAGTTGCAAAAAATGTACACTCCACTTTTTTGTGGGAGAAAGTGCAAGAATACATGGCTTTGCGAGTGGAATACAGACAGAAGCAATCACTTTTCTCTAGCTCCCAGTCTCGCTTTTTGGGAAGAAAATTACAGAAGTAAGAGCACAGTGAGGAGCACACCTCTCCTCTTTTGCCTGCTGCTCATCAAAGCGGTGCATTTCAATAAACCCACCTTTTCTGTCCTCCACTCTGTCTCTGCTGAATTCTTTGACCCCTGTACCCCAAGCCTGCACCCCATTTCTTCCGTGTCACACAAACTACTTTTTAAAGCTCTTCTGGGAGTGGAGCAGGCATTACTAAAAGAACACATTGGAGGTGACCAGAAAGAAGTTAACATTTGTTATCTTCCACGGGGAACATGGTTGAGATGCACTTTGTCACCACACATCCTGAATGGAATATGTTCTCCTATTCTTATTCGATATTTCAAGAAACCAAGGCAGACACCTTTGCCTGTGACTTGCCTAAATCCAGATCACTTCTCCCCATGCCACCCATGGGAGACCCTTACCATGCAGTCACAGGGAAGGAGTTGGCGCCAGTCCTAGTCTCACTTTCCAGTGCATCAGGAAGGTCTCCACTTTGAGAATTAGCAGGAAGAGTAGAGATCAGTACAGTTCTTTCCTCTCGTTAGATCAGGAAACTCAAGTTCAGAGCTGGCATGGCACCAGTGAGTGGAGGGTAAAACTAGGATTGGAAACTTATCTCAGATGCCCCGGGGTCTTTTCCACCCTCTCCATCTTCTCCTTAGGTTAGGGCTTTGATCCCTGTCTAAATGCAAATTTCCCTGCAAAAAAGGCTTCATCAGACTTTCATAGTTAATGTGATTGAAAGCGAGAAGCAGAGCTGGTAAGCATTCTAAATGTCCTGGAAGTGAAGACCACTGGACAGAAAAGGCACTGCCCACATCACCTGGTTGGCTTCACTAGATGTGACCATGGCGTTGGGCTACATTAGCTCCAGGTGGGTTAGCCTTAGAACATCTGTGGAGCTTCAATTTGTCACAAAGTTTGGAAAGACTGGCCCCTGGGGTCACACATCACAGGGACAAGGGAAAGATGAAACCACTTTTTCTGACCCTGAGGCCATCAGGTCCCTATACTCCTGCAGCCAAAATCTGGACAAGAGCTTCCCAAATTGGGAGAACCAGTGACAATCTTGTCTAGACCTCATTCACCTCCAAACAAGCCTTGAGAAGCAGCCACATGTGTTCTTACAGAAGAAATGATCAAGGTAAGCTGCTTAGATGCATCACCCTGTGATTCATTGATTTTTGTCTTCCAATTTAATTACATTGCAGGAAATATTTGGCTAAGACATGACTGCTTCTGATATCTACATTAATACCAGGATCAGAGAGGTTTCAGGTCATTCCTCTTTTTGATTCCACTTTTCCTTCTAGAATAATATCACTTTACCTGTCTCATTTGTAATGTGATAGCAAAATAAGTGATAAGGTTTAATTGTCTCTGGAAGAAAAGCTTTTAGAAATGTATTCTCTAATATGCAACATATTTAGGGCTTATGATAAGCAATTTCTTTCCGGAGGAAGTTTTTCAAGGGAAAAAAAGTGACTCTGAAAGTAATTTCAGCGGCAAAGTAGATTAAATATCCACCATATTAGTCACAGAGCATTAGATGGAATTGAATTGACTGTGCAGAGGTCAAAGAGTGGCTGAAGTTTTTAGCCCACCAGAGGAGCAATAAAATCCAACCATACTTAAAATCATTAACTTTAAACCCTTTGATATGAGATCCCAAAATCTCACAGCTCAGAGCAGGAACTTCCAAACACCCAGTCTAGTAAAAGAAAAAATCCTTCAAGAGATCTCTATTTTGTAAAATACTTGCAATGAAATAGAAGGCTCTGGAAAGAAATGGTAGTTTCCAAGTTTCCTCCAAAGAGAATCTATTTCTACAAGATTTATTAAAACAAACAAACCTCCGGTCTACTGCTCCAAAGTATTCTTAGACAGATGACATGTGAGGTGGCAAAGACTTAAAGTTAATTTCTGGAAAGAGAGTGTAGGGTAAGGGAGTGAGTCAGGAATTTTCATCTATTAACTTGTGTAACCAGCACCTGGGGTATTGCATCTTCCTTATGATTGTGTGATTCAGTGGGTGTGCGCATGTGTATGTGTGCACACCTGGGCCTAGGAAAGAGGGGTTAAAGGGGCACAGAGAGCATGGGCATGAGCATGAGAGAGGAAGAGAGCACACCAGAGAGCCCAGAGGAAGAATGTGAAGATTCCTGGGAGGGGCTGAGATGCTCACTTCCTCCCAGCCCCCTCATCCCCACCCTAGTACCCACACCCCCATTCCAGCACCCACTCACACTCCAGCCCTGGACCTGCCCTGCCCTGCCCTGCCCTACCCTGCCTGGTGTGTCTGTGTAACCGCTAAACCAATAAAGAGCCTATGAAGACTGGTGAGCCTGATGCTTGCACCTATAATTGGCAAGCAATTGGTTCCATTACAACTGGCCATAAGGATGGGATAGTTACCCAACAGAGAGGAAAACTTTAGGGCTGAGAACTTGCACCCAACCTACCCAATTGCCTCTATTCTTTCTCTGTAATAAACAATGCTTGAATAGCCACACATAGAAAACCTTGCACATGTATTTATAGCTGTAAGGGAATGGCTGCAAGTGGATTGACAGGTCATAAGATAGGCACATGCTTAGTCTTGTCATAATTGTACCCAACTGTCCAAAAGGAGCTCATCAAATACTATGTATTTTGTCCAGCTAAAGCATATTGGAAGTCTCATTTCGTATGAGAATTTGCAAAGGAAAGAAGTCTTCACTGTCCAATTTCACCTGATGAAAGAAAATGCTCTATAACTTTGAAAAAAAAATTCATGATCATTTTTACTAAGTGATCCTCTCCTGCTAAGTTATAGAACTAATTATGTATGTTCACTTGGGCTGGGTGTCTATGGCAGGTCCTATGTGTGTGCACTTTACCCTAATCTCATTACAAAAATAGAAGGGGAGGGGGGCTGGAAGTCAAGATAGATTACTTTTCCAAAGTTCTTATTTGACAGAGGAAGACACAAACAACAATTCGTGATATAACCATGGTCACATGTCATACGGGGAGGCCTGGAGCCACCCAAGGCCATCCATCCATTCAAGATCAGACCTTTTTTTTAAATGTGAGATTGCATCCTCATGTCTTGAAAGCTCATGAAGCCCAAATAAGAGGACTGGAAACGGTGTAAACTTAAAGGTATACCTTTTATTTATTTTTATAACTATAATTTTTAAAGGCTTGTAATTGAGAGGAGGGTAGGAACAGTGAGGAAAGACCACAATTTTTGTATCTAGCTAGAATACTGTTGAAATAAATAAGGACCTTTATAAATTATGTTTAACAACAGTATTTAGTTATCAAAAGTTGTATAAACAATAGCAATACTTCCATGGGTCTTTTTTAATGAGATGTATAAAAACACCTTTTCATCTGATATTTTATATATGAAAAATATTTCATTTCCGGAGATGTTGAACAGGTTGTTTTCTGCGAAATAGATTTTTTTTCTGCAAACACCATTGGAATGAATATAAAAAAAACACTTTTAGATAAACTAAGCATCATTTTCAAAGCTAAGAATAGAAAGTCAAATTATCCTCCCAAATTGAGAATTTCTCCAACAAACAATGACTCCCTTCAAGGTATAGATCCCTACAAGATAAAGCAACCACAATTCATTGTAGATCACCCATGTCAACATCCTCCATGTTAATATCCTCCCTTCTAGAGTATTTGTTAATCAAAAAACTAGTGCTAACATCACATATACCCCTTCACTCTTTGGACTAGAATTAGATTCGTTTCCAAAACATAGATTCATATATGGTGACAGTAAAAACAAACAACCAAAACACTCCACAGCAGCGCCTGAGAGAGCCTTGAGAACAGTATCTAATAGTTGGTGTGACTGCTGTAATGAGACAGTATCCTTACGTTTCCTACGATACAGAATTCTCCATAGAACATCTTGTATTTACACCTCACACAAAACACTAAAGTTAGAAGTTGACAAGACCTCACGTAAAATTAGCTCTGCCACAAATCCCAGCCCATGTGCAGAGGGACTTACTAATTATTTCCCTGTTCACTTGGCCAGTTTCATTAGAGCGCAGCTCACAGTTGCTTTCTGTGTGTGCTTTTACATTTCTCCTGTTTGATACATACCAGCTGCTTCCAAAGTGGTTTGTTACAAGTTCAGGGGGTGTGTCATGCATTTCTTACAAGGGTTTCATGGAGAAGAGGTTTGTGCCCCATGCTGCGTTCAGAAGGTGGGAGAGTTCAGAAGAGGAAGGTTCAATGAGCCGCTGCTGGTCAGTCCACCTGGGTGTAGAAATGGTGTGTGTCAGCGAGGAAAAGGGAGTGGCATGGAGGATCTGAGAAACCTTTAGTCTTCTGACTTGGTGGCCACCTAAGGCTCCTGACTTACATTTACATTACAGCCTGGGTAGTGGAGTCTTCTCTTCCCATGTAGATATTTCAAATTTCAGCACAAGTGTGTGCAAAACAGCCTCCAGATCCCACACATGTGCCCTCCCACCCCTTGGACAGAGCCCAACTGTGTGCATGTATTTAGAAGTGAGTAGAGTGAGAGTGAAAATTCCGGGAAACACACTCAAATCAACAAATATTCTCCAGCCTACCTCTGTCCCTACTAGCTCTGGGACCTTGGCAAGTAGCTTTTTAAGCTGATAATGAGCCTCAGTTTCCCTATCTATAAAATGGTCCTGAAACTCAGGCCTCCCTCAATTGTTTTGGTGATGAAATGCTGTATGTAAATTACTTGTTTTGCACAGGTTTCTTATTAGCAGTGACTATTCTTAGGACATAATAAGGGTTCTCCGGGGATCATATATATTTGTACCCTCCTGGTGACTCACAAGAGACTGGGGTAAATAGAGGGCACCTGACTGCTCATTGAATAAAATTGTCTATGTGGGTTAGCACGCTGTGGTTGGTTCAGCAAACCCTAAGATGAAAAGAGAAGTCACTCAATTTTTGCTGCCTAGCAAATTCCCATCAGAGCAAATATCTTTTTTTTTTTTTTTGTATTTTTGAACTTTTTCAGAAATGTAAAGTTTCATGAAACTCAGAAGTTCTTTTATTGTATAAAGGATGAAATGAAGGCTTCCAAACTGGGATTCACCTGTGGGTGTTTCACTGACTTGGAGCTGAATACTCATTACTCTCTCATTCACTAAACCCATGCTTTTTTTGTTTCACACTAACCAGTTGCATTTATTTAGTCTTACCTGCTTGCCCTGAGGAATCTGGATCAGCAACCCTGGCAGCTCAAGAAGACTGAAGGCTGTGCACCCTGGAGATGAGAGAAGAGAGCTGTGAAGAGATTCCCTGAGGCTGAAAGTCCATATGAGGGAGGGGACTATAGTGGAACTATGTGGTGGTAGCAGTACCTATGATGGGAGAGATACAAAGAGCCTCAGTGGTAATCGGGAATAATGGTGGTTTCCTGGCCTTTACAAATTGTGTGCCATTAAAACATGTCATTCTAATGCTAATAAATATTAAGCAAAAATGGTAAGCATGAGTATTTAGCTTAGAAACATGAAAAAGTGTTCTAATTATTATTTTCATCAAATCTTTAAAAAGGGAACCAAATACTTCCAGTATTCAACAATCACGTTCATTCCTTTTCTACCCCACTTATTCAAGTGAAGTTACCTGTACAAGGTAGGGATACCCTGGACAATGAGCTCTTGCATCACAGGGCACATCACATCCTCACTCACCCTAACTGAGACCCAGCAATGAGCCTCACATGACATTGGGATAAGGGGATAAGAATAGGGCTATGGGATAAGGGGAAAGAATAGGGCATCCAAAGAAAATGCACACAAATGTGGGGGAAAGATAAAAACTCCACAGACAGCAGTTCTGGCTGAGAATCAAATATTTTCCTCATCCACATTATACCAAGAGAACTTAGAACAAAATGACATGACTTGAGGCCACTGCACTCCTGTCATTACCTATGCAACAGACCTCTGCGCTCCAGACAAGACTCAGATGTGATTTGTATGATGTGCTTATCTCTGAGCTACTTGCCATTAGATTGTATGACACGATTTACTACTAACCAACACCCTTTCCTGTGATGCTGAAAATGCATCATTTTGTAATTTTGGTGACATCCCATCACTGCCATTTTTTGCAAAATCATGATCCTATCATGCTGCCTAGCCAAGGAGACATGGCCACACTCAGTGCTGGGCAGATTCATCTTTAGTAGTAATCTCAGGAGCAAAAACAGATCTCTATTTCCATGTTTACTTGGGGGCTGGCATGTTCACAGAGGAGTGGGGAAAGAGGAAAGACTGTGTCAATGGCAGAGGTGTTTTCCTTCAGATGATGGGGTAGCTGAGCCTGAGATAGCAAAATAGATTCAAGTCATCCTTCTTTGAGGTCTCCAAACTGTTCACCAGTCACCTTGTCTTTCTTTCACTCACAGAAAATCTTTGAAAATAACTGCAAATTGAACGTCATCAGGAAGTCATGAGGGTAGACATAAAGCATGGTTCTTATCCTTACATATAGATGCAACCTTGAAAGTCAGAGGACTTGTACTAAGGCTCAAAATGTGATTGATGTTGGTCCTGCGGGACCATGGATTCTATTATTTTCTTCTGACACAAACTCACCCTAGAAAACATCTTCCGATCACTTTGGATTCAGGTTGGGAAGCTTTGAACTGCTGAGCCTCAGTTTCCGTGATCTAGTTAAAGAGAAGTAATGTTTCAAGTATTTGGCATGATTCACTAGAGAAATGATCAGATGCTGCCCTCAATGAAATCTTGCAATGAGGAGTAATGTTCTCTGGCTGTAAAAAAGTAGTGTGTCTGCGGTCTGTGATGTTCAGTAAACATATCTTGCCATTTTCTATCACAGAAATTTATTAAATGCAGTCGTCTTTCGCAACAAATACACAAGAATCTGCCACTTGAATTCCAAGTAGAGGAACTGCCAACCTGATCAGTCCACCGGAATTTCTTCTCAGAGGTTTTATAGAAACATTCAAAAGTAGCGTATGTGCTTCCTCGGGTTGAATAGAAATCAATAGAAACAAGACACTCATTTGTCTAATTGGGTATAGAATTCTGTGGGGCTTGATTTTCAGTGACACCGATTGCCAAAGTGGAACTCTGGGCGTGATTCACACCCATTCTCATTTTGGCCTGCTCATCCCGCCTCCACAATTCACATCTAGGACAAAACCATGGTCGTTTCTAATTGCTACCACAGTTACTTAATTACTGGAGTAATTGGTCACTTGTGTACTCACAATCAGAACAAATGCCCACTTGCCACTGCCAACAGCAGGTACAATTATTTGTTAGCAGAATTTCCACCTGAAATTAGAAGTGACCACCAGAATTACAGGTGCAAAAAAAAATAAGATGCCTAAAATTTGAGCTGCCTTAAATTCTCATTTTGATTAAGGAACTAACTGGGAACAGAGAAAATAATGAGAATTGGCAATATGACCTTAAGAAATCTGTACAGAAAAAAAAAATGAAAGGCAATTGTGGGGGGGGGAGGGCAGGGAGAGGGCAGTGCAGAGAAAGGGAAGGAGAGAGACAGTCTCAGAAAAAAAATAATACCCCCTTATCAAAATGTGCATGCTACCTCGTCAGAACAAGCCTGACTTGTGTCATCAAAATCAGAACTGCAAGAATGAGACACAAGAGATCAATTTCTTTTCACAGATAGCAGATGAGTAGAATGCCTGACACCCCAGTTTATCTTTCATCCTTAAAAACCACCCCCTTGATGTCTGAGGACTTTTCCCCCCCTAAAGTGTTGCGGGGCCGAGGGAACCACTTCAAGTTCCTGGCCATGCTCGCCCAGAAACACAAAGTGTTGGTGAAGTATAAACAGAGCGGCTTTTTCCTTTCACCCCCTCTGCAGTGGGATGGGGTAGTGTTGTTAGTTTATGTGAGAGAAAATAGCATAGGCTTTCTGAAAAAAAGTGGGATTGGATTAAGGCCTTTGTGTGAGCCTCAATGCTGAGGGGAATTAGCAGGAGTTGTAGGCACTTAAAGGGGCCCTCATGCTGAAGCTTATCCCAGATTTTGCACAATAAACATTTGAATATCAACAGTGTTTTGCAACTTGCAGCACTAATGTATAAACTTCTCTCTTTTGAAACTCCCAAATCCTTCCAAATGTCTGCAATCACCCTCTACATAAACATATAGGGGCTAGAGCAGAAAACCTTGAGTCAGTGATGTAAGTCTGCTTTTTAAAAAGATCTTTCTCCCTTTCTACCTTCGGGACCCAGACTGTTTTATAATGACTAGCTGGTTTAAGGACTTTAGAGGCACTATTTAATTTTAATCATTCAACTTTCTTTCAGGCTTTGCATTCTGATATGTGTGTTGGGAAGAGGGGGGCCCCCAGGAATGAACAAGGGTTCTGTGGTTGGTTTTAAAACGGTTTTGATCAAGATTTGTGCTGGTGGTGTTTTTTTTTTAAAAAAACATCAGAATCCTAAAGGATGTTTTGTTTTAGAAGGAATCCTTGTAAGGGTCTCAAAAAGAGAAATCCAACTTTGGAAGAAAAGAACTATTTTGTCTGTTAAAGCTGGCTGCCCGCCTCATTGAGAAGCCACATATGTGAGGCATTTCCCACCCAAGCACTAATCTGATACCCAGTCATCCTGAGGAAAGACAGTAGACTGATTTTGTAGCAAGAGTGTCCAACATCAAACAGTTATTTGATGTTGCTGACATGAAGCAAGTTCTATTTTTCTCTTTAAGAATTCTAAACTCCCCAACGTGCAATCAAAGTGTTGTCGTGCCTGCCAGGGGGGAGGGGAGCTAATTCCTCTCCCAAAAATCGATCAGAAGACAGACATAATATTTTGTTTTCTGGGAACAGAAGACTTGCTTGGGGTGGCTGCTGTGGCAGAATTTCTCCCCTGCAGTTCTTGCGCAATCTGTGCTTTCTAAAGCCCGATGCTCTTAATTTTATATTAAAGCAAACACTTGGGAGGCAAGCACATTTTTTATTGAAATCTGCATCCCAGTTTATGAGACTTAGGATCTCCTGTCTCCTCTCCAGCATGTATTATCTAGACATGATTCTAAGCAACTCTTTCTGGCAGTCATATAGTGCATCCACTGAGGAGTTTGCAGGAAAATGTATCTACAGTGAACCCAACCTAGGAGGAAAACACTTGTTTGAAATAAATTTTTGTAACTGTGTTCATTTCATGCCTGAAAAGACGGTGGTGAAAATCTCATTGCACAGGGGGTGGGGGGGGCAGGGAATGAAGACATCACTGTCCTTTCCCACTCTGGGGCGTGCTGAAGCAGTTTGCCTATTGAATTTGATACAATGATGTGTAGATGAATAAAGTTATCTCCGGTTCTGAATAGGATGGTGTCAGTGGGAGGGTAAGAAGGGGGGAACTTGGAATCTGAAAAGAATTCTTTTTTTTCTTTTTCTTAAAAAAAAAAAAAAAAGAATTTGAAGGTCAGGGTCCAGCTGCCTGGCAAGAGTAGAACACAACCAAACGCTGGACAGGCCTAAATAAAGACAACTATAGACACCCAGACACATATTGCAAAAGTTGCTTGCTCCAAGTAACTCACGTATTCCCATATTTCTATAGGCAAAGAGTTATTTCTTCCCTTTAGGCTGTCTTAGGCACTGATGAAAACATAGGAAGATCAAGAGCATCTGTAAAAATTACAGCTTTAATGAAACAGATGAAACAGGCCATCAAAGGTAGGAGAAAAGAAGAAATTCTAATGATTATGGCTTAATTCTAATAGATTATAATTATTATGATTGGTATGAACCAGTTTCTGACTGACATTCCATTTTCCCCATTTAAGCTTTCATTTAAAAAAGGAGGGGAGAGGGAGAAAAAAAAAAAAAAACAACCAACAGCCACTAATTATTCTCCAGGATTTGCTGCTTAACTCAATACAAGGCCTTTAATCAAATGAGTAAAGAGATAAAACCTTTAATTGCGAATCATCACACAGATAGACACTTTTCCTCAGCCTGTTCTTTTTTCTATCGGTTTGAAAAGTTAACATTTTGATTTCTGAGCAGTCTAGTTCTGTGACAGAAAGAGAGGATCTGACAGATTTGCGGGCATTCAGATGGATTATACCTAAAAGGTGGGGACATTTGCAACAAATCAACTTGAAATAATAAATGTTTGCAATCTTTCTCCGGGTTGTTGGAGGTTTTGTATTTTGATTCAAAGTGTGCTGGTATTTTCTGGAAGTTAGGATACCAGGTCAGCAGGTATTTTGCTCAGATGATGCTGTCTTTCTCTGATAAGTTTTCAGAAGACATGAGAAGAGAAAGGGAGATGGAAGCAGCTTTAGGGGTGAGGCACAGCCCCCCCAAAGGGTCTGCAGAGTAACTCCAATCACACATCTGCTGCTTGTGACCTTGAAAATCAAAATGTTAAGTTACGTGTGGACATCTAGATTCACCTGACTTCCATTTGTAGGTATTTTTTACTAAACTTTCTCTCATACCAAGTTCATGTCCAGGTTGGTAATGTGTTAGACGAGAGCCTTGCTTTGTCTCTCTGTGTGATTTGCACTCACACACACTAGTGAATTTGTTCACTCTGAAGAAGCCAAATGCTAAAGCTCCAAAATGAATGAAAAATCTTGAATCTTATTAAGCTCCAAGTAGACATGGGAACTTACAAATATTAATCTCTCTTTGGAAAGAGCTATTTTCGTAGAAATTCAATTTCGTTGGATATTTGCAACAAAGCTGAAAGTATCTTCCAAGTTGAGAAGCACTTATGGAAATCGAATGTCCTATGTAGTCACCTCCAGGACCTCACAAGCTCTTGTAACAACCTCACACACGTCCACGTTTTATCAAACACTCCTGGAGCCCAGGCACTATCTACAGCTGTAACTGGGTTAAGCCAGGGGGAGCAGCCCTTTTTAATGAGGTCCAGAGTGTTACACCTTCCACAGAAAGAAAATGAGCTGAGTCTCTGCCCAGTGCACACCGCCATTAGGTTATTGACACCGCATTGTGTGCTTGAGAGAGGTAAAGCGAGCTCTGACATGATGCAGAGTGGGAGATGGCAAGCGTCCCTGAAAGATGTCCGACAGAAAGTTTGGCTTCTCTGGTGTGGTCTCTGCGGGCGGCAGGGCACAGCCCTGGGGCTGTGGCTGCTGAAGGCAGCATCGGTGGCCTGCTGTGTCTAATGCAACTCTTACCAACAGCTTGCAGAGATTAGGGGACTGGCAGGATGATGTCAGTGGAGGTTTAAGGGCTCGGCTTTCTGAAGGTGCTCTGAGTTCATCATTAATGGGTATCTTTCTTTCGTGGCCCTTTTGTATTTAGATGCAGCTGCCCGAAAATCAGTGACAAAGGAAACTTGATTTTGTTTGTCATTAATTTTGACTTTGCTTAACAAACGTTCTTGTGCATCTTACTATCATAACCTTCCCAGTTGAGACTTAATTTAAGATGGAAAGGAAAACCTTGATTGCTGAAACTTGTTAATTTGGGAGAGGGAGGGTTTTATGAAGCAAGATGGTTCTAAGTCATTTACAAATCTTTCAGGTGGACTGAATCCAAATAATAGCAGTGATACAATAAACCCCCATAGGATCCCCTATTTTCATAAGTTATAGAAACCTATTCTGCGTTCCTGTAGCATTTGACCATTCCGATAGTCTCTTCTACACTGTTTTTCATAGCAAGAGAGAGCAGTGCATAATTGTTGACAAAAAGCAATCCAAATGCTTTCCCTATACATGAGTTCTATCAAAAAATATGTAAATATTTGACAAACTGCTATGGAAGATATTAATAGAGAAAAATTAAACTTTGTAGTAAATCAGCTTAAAGATATTCAAATAAACTGTTGCTATAGGATACATGTAATTTACCAGGATTTTTATTTGCACCAAATCCATTCTGTCTCAAAGATCTCAGGAGGATCTTAGCAACAAAATAGCAAATGTAACGTCTGTAATAGATATTTGGATTTAGTTTGGTAGAACCACACTTAAAGTCATTTCAAATGTATTTTTATGCCAAAATAATTCCTGTTGACTCATTTCCAATTTCTAATTATATGAATAATTATTTCTGAATCCCACAGTTCTCCTAAATAGCATATATTTTAATAACTGCAATTGATACTTCCATCAGTTAATATACCGTCTTGCTTCAGCAAATAACGAAACATCTGTTGGCTGCATTTAGTGTCACTGAGTAAATGATTTTATTTAATAAGAAATCATGTAAATTAGAGAGAAAGAGATGACACAATTTTCTCTTTTTCATTAGCACAAGAGTTTCCTCCCCATGAACTCTTTTTTACCTGAAGAAAATGATTTGTCTTACTAGTTTTCTGTAACAAGTTTAGAGAATAAGATTTGACTCTAGAAAAAATAATATAAAAGTAAATTCTATTTGATGCAGGATATTGTTCCAACTGTTGATATTTAATGAGTTAAGCAGGATAGCTGAGATCTTTGCTACTTGCTAGTTTTACTGTCCATGCCTCTTTAAACTCTGCTATCTAATGGAAGCTGTAGCTAATAATGAAACATTTCTACCTCTGATTCTCAATTTGTTACAAAAGGGGGAAGTAGATGCTTTCAACACTGTTTTTCTTAGGTTTATTTTTCCTGTGAGCATTTAAGTCATTTTCTCAGCCCCTTCTAATAGCTACAGATGGTATCCTCTCAAGAAAAAAAAAAAAATGGAAGCTTTCCTCCTCATTCCAACATCCTGGTGCTCGTGCTGATCTCTTGTAATTGATAAGAGCATCTCCAGCTTGTTTTTATATGACAGGTGTCAGGCTCAGAAACCACAGTTTCACTGAGGTCATAATATGCTTGTTAGTGCCCTTACCTGTTTTCAATGAGAAGGTTAGGGGAAGAAACTGCTACTGTCGTCCTGCATGTGTGATTACTACCTGGGCTGGACTTGACAATGCCTCAGAATGAGGTGTCAAAGACATAGGTAGGGCACTTAGGAAAACTTCCAAACCAAAATGCTCAAAGGTAATAAGGTGGGGAACATAGAGTAAAGAGAAAATATGCAGAAAATTCTTTTAATCAGTACAATCAATAATACATTTTTCATCCCATTTTGAAGAAAACAGAGGTTACAGATTTTTATGATCTGTAAAAAGTGTATGATCCAGCAAATAAATCTGTTATCTAGTTAATATGCAAATTATTTTTAAAGAATAGTGGTACTTGCTGCCGACATTTTTTTCTTTTGATAACACCTCACAATCACACATTAAGAAATACATTTTTGTCCTCAAAGAAGTAATTACAAGATTGACATCTCACAAGTGATTGTGATGCTGTTTTATCATTGGTTTCATGTTTCCAATGTCAAAGACTTTTAGTGCCCTATTTAGTAAAGGGAAAAAAAGAAGAACCTGGTATACTTCAGCATGATTTTTATCATCTCTGATTTAATGCTGTTGAAGTTCCTCATTTAGCTAAAAATGGAAATTGCCCTTCTCACTGTTTTTGTCAAGATACATAATTTATTTCATCGTCAGTCTCCAAATTGTCATACATTTTCCAAGACTCGGGAAAAAAATATTTAAAAGAGATGTTTGACATTCAGGATTATTCAGAGGAGGGGGGAAAGGCCATAAATTTAACTACTTGTATATCTTCTGAAGAAAATCATACGGCTATTTAAGGAACAAAAAAAAACTAGAACATTATCAGGTTTTCATTCTCTTGAGAAAGCTCTCCAGGACTTTGAAATTTATTCTTGCTACTTATTATCATAACTTTGCCTAAAATGTATAGGAATCTTTATAGCATATTACTTCTATGTTAGCCAGATCAAAATTCAAACCTGCAACTGATTATCTTTAATCATAAATACACTTTCAAAGGTATGGCACCTACTCTGAGACTTTCCAACTCCTGAAAAACGAAAGGCTAAACCACATTCACTCCATTAGCTTTAAACTATGACAAGATTAAATATTGTTTTCCTTAAATTGATTTTATGTGTTCCTGCTGTTTTTACTGAACCCTTTGCTTTGTACTTTGGTTAGTTACCCTTTGCTCAAAAGAAATCCACGCTGGAATATAAGAAAATGCAGAAAAACCCAACCATTGTCCCAATGTAATAGATATTGTTTTAGAATGTTTGTCCTTGAGTTTAAAATAAAAGATATGTTAATAAGTGCTCTATTCAAGACTTTTCTCCCCTACACTACAAGCCTGTTTTCATTTGATGAAAACTATTAATGCTGAAACAAAAATTGTTTTGAATTCATCTATATGGGATACGCACCTAGCTCTTTAGTTAAAATCAGTGATCCATTAAGTTTTCTGCTTTTTTCCAAGCTGTGAGCATACTGAGTATTTAAGTATGAATAAGAGTGAAGGTGGGGGGTAGGTTTAACTAAATAAAAGATTGCTTGATATCTTGGGGTTCTTTGAAGAGTTTTATAGGCTTAGAGTTCACAGTTTGAATGAAGGACATTTTTTTAGACTTTTACATATAGAAATTTGTTAACCTGCATTTCAATTATTGAATAATTAATAATTACACTAATTACCTTAGTGAAAAAATTTGCACTGTGAGCAATATAAGCTTAAGTCATAAATTGAGGTGTTAGACTTGATATTGAAATAATATAAACTGTTTTAGGATATCAATGATTTTTAATTCAAACACAGAATGATTCGTTTACTTGAAAAATATCCAGAATCTTATATTAGTATTTATCAATTCTCTAAATGTTAAACTATCAAAATACTTTATCCAATAAAAGATCAGAAGTTTACATATTGCCATGTTTTTGACTTAGGAATTTGCAAAGAAAAATGTGCTTAAATAAATTTCTATGAGAATATTTGACTCTTCTTAAATGGCAAGAAATTAAAATTAATACAGAGAAGATGAATGGTCAAGAAAAGATGGATCATATCTTTGGAAATTTTACCCTTAAAAAAGGTATTTTAATATAATTGGCATAATACTAAAAATTCTACAAATTGGAGAATTGTCATTTAATACTGAAAATTTACTGCACATTTTTAACATCCTTATTTTTTATTTACCTGACAGTATTTAAGTAAGTCTTCAAAAGCAGAAAGCAAATAAAAAGCATTGAATCTTGCAGACTTCTATGAAATACTTTTACAAATTAAAATAAATAGGAAACAGACTACACTTGTTCCAATATTGACACAAACCGATGAGAAACAGAAAATCTACTTTCATTCTGCTTAGAATTTTCCCCTCCTAACAAAACTCTCTCCCACCGTATTATTTTTTAAGTACAGCAAAGACTAAGATGCCATCCCTTTCGCTGGTTTATTTCTTAGCCATGCTATTAGCTTAGAATTTTAGTATAACTATTTCTTTGAAATATCATTCAGTCTATATTATTTGCAAGTGAGGAGTGATCTGTATACGTGATCTAAATATAAAAATAAGTCAAATTGAGTGGACCCAAGTATACTTGAATTACTTTGGTGGATTTTGTTATTACAGACTTAAAAACTGAAATAGTAATATTTCATTATAATATTCTACAGCAGAACCATGTTAAAAATATGAATGATATAAAAACACAAATTATAAAAATTAACTCTATAAATCATGACTTTCTCTACAATTCTTCATATGGCCTTTTAGAAATATTTAAATATATTAAGTAAGTCAAAATATTTTTCTAAAAATCTTACAAGTGCCTCCCCCATTCTTATTGCCCTTGGAATATATACCGTTGCTGAATTTTACTATGGATTATAATTAAGGTGACGTATCATAAATTAGAATGGAATGAACAAAGTTCACTATATCTAAAAAATATGTCTCATTATGATAGTCCACGCAAAAATTATAAAATCTGTTTGAGCATAGTCATGTTTTTATTGTATCATCATCCACAGCAAAATATAAATATGATCAGAAGTGTCTAAAATTCAAGCACTGGTGTAACACTGCAGTGAAAAATACATTCACTAAATTAATATAAATAGTCAATGTTTTTTAAATTCTAATCATCAGAATTTAATAATATTGAAATATATTTTAAATGTCTAACCAAGTGTTTTGACTCAATTATTGGTAAAATTACTTAAACGATTCATAGGAGCTAAGATTTAATAAAAACGTTAAAATAATATTCTGATTTCTATTTCATTGTGGTATGCAAGTTCAAAAAAGAGCAATCTTAAAAATAAATTTAAAAAATAGTGTGTGATCATTAAACAAAAGAATTTCTAACCTTTCTTGAAATTTAAATTACTGAACTAAAAAATGTATTGTTTATATTGAAATATTATAATATAATTTCAATAGTAAGTTAATAAACTTTAAAAATACCATCACAAGCTTTTTTTCACAAATGAAATTTCCTTGGTACTAAGCATTGAAAAATACTTAAGTGTCATATATTCAAGTGAAAACTGAGATGAACCACTTCACACTTTTAAAGATTTAAGGCATAGACAGCATAATATTTTTTAATTCAAATAACTTTTGTAATTTTTTAATTATCTGGGTGCAAAATGTATTGTCATCTGTAAATCTCAGTCATTAGAGAGATGTAGCTCAATATTTAAATGAGTCTGCTCTTAAAATTTGAGACAGTTTTTTTCTCATTTTGGTGGCCTCTGCTACCAGTATTTCTGGTACCTCTGAAATACTTTGAAACTGTCATCAATACAGTCAAACCTGGAGTATTGACTTTGTGTGTGTGTGTGTGGTGTAACTAAACAAAAAGGATGTCAACAAATCTAATTTTTTACCATGCTTCATACTGATTTTATTTTAATGTTTTTCTTATATATATCAGTACAGATTGAAGTCATTAAATGGTCATTTACATTAAACTGCACTCTAAAAATTGTCACAAATGTGAACCATGATACATGAGCATTTTTAGGTTGCTCAAAAATTAACAAAATTAATTTTCATAAACAATGCCTTATTTATTTGTGTGTGCAGATCCTATAATTTTGAATAAAATTTCAAAAAAAATAAAGCAACTGTTATAATTTTGTTTCACTTAGAAATTCTTTACTATAAATTGGTGGAGTTACTTGGTCAGAAACAGATTGTATAGTAATGAATGAGAAAATTCTGGAATAAAAGATAAAATGGAGTCTTTCAGAAATGCAAAAGGCAAAAGACTGTAGAGCCATCTTTTTAAGATAACAAAGAATAAAAGTTCCTTGAGTTATAATTTAGTTGCTTTTTAAAAAGCATTTACTACCATGCTTTATGCTTTTTAAATGCCTGATTTTTATGATTTAATGTGTGGGCACATTTTATATATACATATATACAGATAAGTAGATTTAATAGTACATAAATTAGTAATAGGAAGTTAGAATCTTTAGCCTTTAAAGTATGGAAATAGTTTATACTCAATAAAAATATGCAAAGCTTAATGAAATAAGCCTTTTCAGGTATTTTGTTGAGCTGAAGTTCATTGTCACTGCCCCTCCCTGGAGCAGTGATGAACAGATAAATTTACAAGTAAAATTTTGAATTAAAACATTATTATTTGAGCTGAAGACTTTCTGATTAATATAGTTTACTGATTTGGAACCTATTAAACAAGGAGAAAAGTTGGCTGTTTTCAAAGTACTGAATTAAGGATTATCATTATTTTGATGAGGCCACCCTCCTATGATAGGGCAATGTAATCAGAACATTGAATTAAGTCAAGCTCTAGTCTGAAAAGAATAAACTGTATTCATTAGTAAATGTTCTTAATGGGAATCCTGAAAATATTTCATTATTCCTAATTTAATTAAGAGGCCTTGAACAGTTAACTACAGTCTCACATTCATATTCAAGAATATATTACTGGGAAAATCAGAAGAAATGGCGCACAGGGTCCTGATTTCAACCTATTTTTTCAAACAAAAAAAAATAGGCTTATTAACTTCACAAACATTCATTTGGTATACAGTTCTGAAACTTGACAATGTCATTGGCTATTACCAGTAGTCACCTGCTTAGAACAACATGTTCATTAAACATTAATTTATAAATATTTATGCTTGGTCTATGCTAATATGAAGCTCAATTATGATGGCCTTATATACATAAATAATGGATGTGGGAGAGTATCAATAAGTATACCTGAGAAGGAATGTAGCACTTGAGAGAATGTTTAGTGACAAGCAAGCATTGTTTTGCATTATTTTTCACCTGTGCATTGCATGGGGGCGCTAATACCCCCAGCCAGTGTTCTCAGCATCAGCGATTGCGCATCTTGACACCTAGCACGTTGCCAGGCACCGGGTGTGCACAGCAGACATAGGACAGGTACCAGCAGCGTCACTAGAGGGCTCTTCCCCACAGCTCTGCTGTGTGGTGATCGCCTGCTGGAAGTCCACTCACGGGCATCTCCATGGCATTCCTCTCTCAACCCCGCCTTCTATCAGTATCCCATGCACTGCCTTCCAAGACTACACACACATCAGGAAGAAATTGGCCCAGGGCAACTGTCCTTCAGACCATATCTTAAAAAGCACAGGAGATAATTTTGTAACAAAGAGGAGCTGTTGCTACAACACAAGGCCTGCGTCTTAGCGCGATGCGCAGCTGTATTGATATATACGCTGGCCACAAGGAGGAATGATCCATTTTGAGCAAATGACTTTGCTTTAAGCTTCTGCCAGTTAATGTCCTGGTTAGCTTTGCCTACCCCGGTTGTGGCCCTTCTTCCTGTCTCTGAGGTAAAGGAGAAAGGACCCTGGGGAGACTGGCAGGCCGACAGGCCGAGCCACAACACCCATTTGGCACCCTTTCTGATATAATTGCTCTGAGAGGCAGTGCCGGGTGAAGGCTGAATCCTGTGTATGATCTGATGAGCTTGGCTCAAATGAGGGCGGCTCCTCTAGGCAGCTAAATTAAAAACCTCCCTGCAATTTTGATCTTAATCACCCCCTCCCAGGCTGTAATTGGTGATGGTCACTTAACTCTTTCTCGCCTTCCAGATTCAAATGTGGCATGTGGCTTTACTGGGGGTTTGTTAGATCCCTCCGAGAGGATTCAAATAATATTGAGTACCTAGCCTCAGCACCACAGGCTTAAGACAAAGGGTTTAGACTATGTCGTATCTCCCCCATCTAATTCATGTTTTCCTTCCGATTCTGTATAAAAGGAGCTGACACTTCCAACATAAAAACAATAGGTTTTGACTTTTTCAAGTACTTAGAATAAAAGTCCATCTTTGCAAAATACCCAAGGATTATAGGGTCTACATTGAACCTATAATCTGGGGTCTGGATGAAGTCCCTTAAAAACTAATGAGCATTCCAAAAGACCATTTAGTAGTGAAGATCAAGCTGGGAAAAAAATGTAATTTTTTTAAATTATTTAAATAATTTATTTATACAAAAAAAATCTGATCTTGAAAACAAATTCTAAGTAGCAACATCTAATGACCTCTAAATAGTCTCAATAAAACCCAAGTCAGTCTGTCTGACAACTAGGAGTGTCCGTTGTATGGTTTTGTCTTTTTTTTTTTTTCTATTTCATTTCTAACATGGAGGTATAAATTAGTAGGAGCTGCAGGCAACTAGGGCAATGCCAAAGCTGCTCAAATACCAGGGTGGCATGGAAGGTGATGGCAGGGATGGGGTGACAATTAGCTCAGTTTAATAAACACAGAGCTGCAGCAGGCTGAGATGAAGCACACATGGAACTCACTCCCTGACAGAAGCCCACTGTCCCCTGGGAAAGCGAATGGACAGTCAAAGGCACCTATCGCTCAAATGCTGAGAGAAGCATGGAATAGCAGTGACGTGCAAGATACAGAGCGGGATGCGGAAGAGCCAAGAGGAAGGTCAGGCATTGCAAGGAAGTCCATATTTCACCCAGCACAGCTACCTGCGAAATAGAAAGCATCTCTCACATAACTGTGCTTTAATTGATACATCTGAGACTTGTAAAGTTTTCTCCATGGCCAACATGATCACCTAAGGCAGACTGGGGCAGAGAGTAGGCTGGTGTGGGCCTGTTGGTGGAAACCCGGGTGTTTTTCTTGCTTATATTTTGATACATGTAGCTTTGAAAAAAGAAGTCCATATTAAAAGGAACAAGAGAAAGAAATGCTTTTGGAATATAGACAGTCGGTTTCTCTGCCTGGAATGAGCAATTCTGTCTACAGGAGAGGGCTCACCTATTATTCAACAAGCACATCGTGAATGCCTAAGCACAGCTGACTCTCTTGCTGGGGAGAATGAGGAAGTAATTTTCCAATTCGCTTTGAAGACAGTCTTCTGCACACTCAAGAGATAAGCCAGCTGGAGGGGAAGTCAGAAGCCAGTAACCAGGCCTGTGCTGCGAACTGGCAGGGAGCATGGGATTTATGGTTGCAGACTAAAGACCATCATTAACTTTACCAACTTCAGATTCTATAGAATGACATGGTGCCTGCTCTGTGAATTTAAATCCTTGGCATTCTTTGCTTCCTTCTCTGGTTTTACAAAGCATTGTATGAGACGAGATATTTGCAAATTCACACCAGGAATTACAGGAACCGAAACTGTCAGTCCCTTGCTCTGTTGAATCGTGGAGCTCCACAAAACCAGAAGGCTCCCTTCTTTCCTTTTCCCAGGAGAGGAACCCGGAGCTTAACAAGCAGCTACTTGCTCAAGTTAACATCTCAAAACTTGTAAAGGGGAGATGTGGCTGGGGTCCTTGTTCCTTACTTCCCTCATCAAGAAAAAGATCTATTATCACTTAAAACCCAGACGTTGAAGCCACTCAAGGTCAGATAATTCCAGTCCTCAAGGTACTTGTAGCCTTGTAGGGTGACAATGGAAAAAATTAGAAATTGCCATGGGTGACTGGCTGTGCTTAGCATTGACTGAGAGCTGAATAGGTAAAGGACAAGGACTATATGTTACTTCTCCAGACATCACATCTTTAGTTGTTTAACACAGGGTGCTAGGACTACCTCAGTATCGCAGACAGCAGAGGAAACTGCATTTAGCACCTTCTCAGAGCTAGAGGGAAGACATCGGATACAGCCCATCCTCCCACCTGGAAAGAGAACCAAGCCTGGAGTCATCTGCCGCTGGTTGCTTCAGCTAAATGGATAAACCCTCATTGAGGCTTCATGTGTGCGCTTCAACCATGGCTCTAGGCATGCATCCAGCTGTGAAGGCATCTTAGAGCAAAGGGCTCCAGATGTTGACTGTATGTAATGCGCTGGCTCCCCGCATCCTCACCCACCCCCACTCCACCCTGAGTCTCTTATGCTATAACACTGCCAGAGCAAGAGCCCTGAGCAAAGCGCTCTTTGCTTCCCATCCCACCATGCAGCACACACTTGAGATTATTGATGCCAAGTACTTCCCTTCAGGAATTTTAAATGTACTCTCCAGAGTTGCGAAGCGAGCAGCAGGAGTTTCCCGGGGCTTCACAGGAGACATATGGAAGTGGTGCTACTTCCTTCACGAGTTGCCAGCCCCAAGCATGGACCATTTCTTCTTTTGAAGGCTGTGGGTTTCTTTTTTGAAAGGTTTCCTTTACTCCAAGTACCTTGCTAGGCATGACAGGGGTGAGTGGAGCAAATTAATAAGCCAGCTAGCAATCTCCCTGGGAAGGAAGGTAATGATGGGTGTTATCCTAGTGAGTGTCCAGATGGGGCACTTCCCTCCTAGATAAGTCTAATCCTCCTGCCTTCCATAAAGGTAGGGGCAAGAGGTACCTGACTCTGTGTAGGATGACTGTTTCCCCCATGGTGAGATATTCTGGAAGTAAAAGAGATGGGACAGCAGAGATGTTGGCAATGAGAGTGGCAAGATATAAGGGCTTCAATGTAGAAACCAAAATAAATATGCCAGATGCTGAAACTAGAGAGTCGTTGGTTTCTGCTGGTGAGCAAGAATTTTAATCCACTTTGACATCTGACACTGGACTGTTTACCTCAGCTGCAGGCTAAGGATCTCTGTGACCTGGTACAAGTTGCTTTTGACAGTCAGGAATGGGACTCATTGAGGGAGGATGCTGTAAGGTTGCTCTACAAGCAGGGAGAAAGAGTTTTTATAGGACTCCATATGGCTCTAGAACTTAGTGATATAGGGTCCAGGAGGGCAGAGATTATTGCTATTTTGTTCACTGCTGTGTTTCCAAAAAGAAGAGCAGCCTGACATTCAATGCATGTTTGGTAAATATCAACAAACTGACCCATCCACTTTCCCATCCAAGAGACATTTGGTCTAAGATCAGAACATCCTCTCACTTCTCATTCGAACAACTGCCTCTCCCTCATTCAAATAGGAGTTACAAGGAAAAAGCAGCCAGTACTTGGAAAATAAAATAATTGGTCATGGTTAGATGCTACTTACTGTGTGCCAGACTCTGTTTTAAGCATCTTCATTGACTTATTAACTTCACTTGTACACTATGGGCTAAGTACTGTTATTATTTCCATTTTACATAGGAGGGAACTAAGCAAAGAAAAGCTGCCAAGAACCAAAGCTAATAGCTAACAGATCCAAGATTATGAATCCAGCAATCTGCTCCAGGACACCAATACTGTCTGTTCATAAAACCAAGGGGCTTTTCTGTGCACAGTCAATCTGGACCATCTAGAGAAGACTTCTACTGAGAATTGATGGTCACTGTGAAGGATCCAAATTGAAGAACAATGAGAAGTAATGGTTTGCTTAAACTTTTCCTTGAAACATACACCATCACCTCCTTGCATGATGAGCTACCATGTTTTCTCCCTATCTATCCTCTCTCCCTCCTGCCTCCCAAATTCTGGCTTCACTTACTAAGGACAGTGAGGAAAACCTGCTGTACAACTATTTTCATTAATGTATTTTTGAGGTTAAAAAAAAACTACAAGGGGAAAAAGAACTAAGAGGGCATACTAGCATCAAAATATTCAAAGCTCTAAAGCAAATGGAAAAATAGAAGTGACTTAGCTCACACAAGAAAATAGAAAGCAAACCTACCACAGGAACAGCATATCACCCACCCAGTTCACACCAGGCAACACCAAAGGTCCAGGAATTGACACTATCACATAAGTTTGGGAAAAGGCATGAAAGACAGGTGCTAACACAGGAGGATAAAATGCAAGTGTGTTTGTAAGAAGCTAAATCCGCAAATCCTCCCTATTTTTACACATCATGGTGAACTACTCTGCTCTGACAAAGAACAAAAGTTCCAATATTTGAAGAGGAAAAAAATATCTTTGGGCAGGGTAACACAACTTAACAGAGGGGGATACCATCCACAAACTAGGGGGAACCCAACACGGGCTACTGCGGTTCCCACAGTCCTCCATCCACTTGGCTCCAAAAGTTGGTGACTGGATCTCCAGCTAAGATTTTTTTTTCATTTTCCCTGGGGATCACCCACCACCTTCCCTACCTGTTCCCTCCCTCCCATCGCCCCCCCACCCGTTGTGTTCTTTGGTTTAGTTGTTAGCTTATTTGGACTTTTCCTCCTTCCAGCCAAGAGATTAAAGGACTTTTCCTACCTCTGACTGCCTTCTTCCCAAAGAAAAGGCTAAGAACACTGAGAATCCCCAAGCTAAATGACCCAGTTCCACCATGCTAAAAGTTAGGTTCTCAGTGAGCAAACTCAATAATTTTTCAGTCATCCTTTCTCTTAAACAAAAGGAAGAAAAATCACGACACCAACAAAGCCAATAGTGTTAAAGAAAGGAGTGAGAACACAAATAGGAAGGGCAATGTAGAAACAGAAAATTTCAATTAAAGTATCATTCTAATCTCCTTAAAAAATAGGAGAAAGTAATGCACCTATAAGCAAAAGTAGAAATTTATTTTTATGAACATTTGAAACATAAGAAAAAACTTAGAGATTAAAATATACTCATTGAAATAAAAACCTTGACAGAGGGTTAGAAGTTAAAGTTGAAGAAATCTTGAAAGTAAAACAGAAACAAAAGTAAAATATGCAAATTTAGAAGACCTACCTCAAATTTTCAATATCTAAGTAACAGGAGTTCCAAAATAAGCAAACAGCCAAATTAGATTGGAGAAAGTCATCAACAGAGTAATTGAAGAGGTTTTTTCCACAATATCCAAGGTATACAAATAACTCACAGAGTTCAACAAAAAGAAAACAAATAACCCTATCAAAAAAAAAATGGATAGATGAGTTAAATAGAGTTAAATAGTTATTTCTTCAAAGAACACACACAGATGGCCAACAGGCACATGAAGAGAATGTTCATCGTCACTAAGCATCCGGGAAATGAAAATCAAACCACAATGAGATACCGCCTCACACCTGGGAGAATGGCCCATATCCAACTAACCAGAAACAACAAGTGTTGCCAAGGATGTGGCAAAAAAGGAACCTTCATAAAATGTTAGCAGGGATGTAGGCTGGTTTAGCCCCTATGGAAAAGAGTATGAATATTTCTCAAAATATTAAAAATTGATACACCATATGGTCCAATAAGTCCACCCCTAGGTATCTAACCAAAGAATGCAAAATTAGTAGTCTTCAGGGATACATGCATTTCTATATTCCTTGAAGTACTGTTAACAGTGGCCTAGTTATGGAAGTACTGTTAACAGTAGCCTAGTTATATAGGTGTTGAATGCCCTATATCATTGAATCAAGAAGCTGTGATCAATATCCACCACAGAATACTATTCAGCTATTATAAAAGAGGAAATCTTGCCATTTGCATCAAGATGCATGGAACTAGTAGGATTGATGCTAAGTCAGTAAGAAGAAGAATGACAAATACCAGATGATTCTACTCATCTGTGGAATACAAAGAAATGAAACAAAGGACTAGACAAAACTAAACCAAAACAAACACTAGAAATCTGACAGTAGAATGGAGGCTACCAGAAAGGAAGGATGGGGGAGGTGGAAATCAAAGGGCAAGGGGATGCTAGATTATGCTGGTGTTTTGGTGGTGGGTGTGGTAACATATCTGAAGAGGTAACATCTGAACCTGCAAACCAACATTACCTCAAAAACTCAAAAAAAAATTTTTTAAAAAATAAATAAAAAACATTTTCCCAGATCTAAAAATATCGATTTCCATATGAAGAGAGTTCATTCAATTCTGGATATAATGAAAGAAAATAGACCCACAGAGACCTGTACTGGAAGTTCAGCAGACTAAGATAAAGGTGGGATCTACCTGTTGGGAGATAGAGAACAATGGGTCACATAGGCGTCAGAAATCAGACGACATGGCACTTCTTCGTTTGTTTTGCTTTGTTTTATTATTTTTAATTAATTTACTTTATATAAATCCCACATCTTTGTATTCCCTAGGGTTTGCCCACCACCTTCCCTCCCTGACCTTTCCCACCCTCTTCCACCCCACCCTCCACCCCCAAGTTGTGTACTTCAGTTTGGTTGTTAGCTTATTTTGACTTTTCCTCCTGGCTTTTTGTTTGTTTTCCCACGTTCTATATTTTAGAGACCATTTGGTTTCTGTCTTTTTCTTTCTGATGTGTTTCTGCTAATATGATTTCTTCTAAGTTCATCCATATTATCATACAATCATCAAATTTGTCATTTTTAATTGATGAGTAATATTCCATTGTATATATGTACCACATATTTTTCATCTAATCATCTGTTTTGGGACATTTGGGTTGTGATATGGCACTTCTTAACAAAATCCTAGATGCTAAAAGCCAGTAGATACATGACTTTGACAAGTGAAAGGGGAAAAATATGTCATCTTAAAATTCTATTTCTAACAAAGCTAACAGATAAATATGGGCCCATAAATACAAACAGCCTCAGACATGCTGGATCTTAAGAACATTTTCCATCCTATATCTTGACTCAGTAAGTGGCTAAAGGCTGTCTGATACCAAAACAAGGAAGTAAACTAAGAAAGAAAAGGGTGAAGGAGAGAGAAAAATGTTAGGAGAAGAACAGGATCTCCAACATCAGAATTAAAGGGTGACAGGAAGGCAACTGAGCCCTGGGTGGAGATGAAAACCAGACATGACAACTCAGCTCTGGGAGAAAAGAAAGCACTACAATACACAGCATATCTGGCTGTCTTTAAAAAAGAGGAAATGGAATATTACTCAGCAATCAAAACAGATAATTCAGGTAATTTGCAGCAAAATGGCTGGAAACCATATCACTGGCTTCACCTATAGGAGGAATATAGGAAAACTGAACAAAGGATCTAAATAAACAAGACAAAACTAGCAGACAAATCAGGCTGAGGGGGATAGAAAACACAAGGGACTAAGGTGAAGTTTCACAAGTATTGTGGTGGTGGGATTACACCCAAGAGGAGAAATCAAATACTAAAGAACAATTATGTAAGAAAATAGTTTTTCAATGAAATAATTACATCATCATCATATAACTTCTAGCCTCATCTGTTTTAAAATTTCAATTATTTCCCAGTAAACAATCTGCCTAGAACCCAAATATCTACTAAGTAAAGGTATCTTTAGAGATTTCCATGCCGTTCCTGCAAGCCAGAGTTTGAGATCTAGTCTGATGTAGGGATTGAGGAATTACCACTGATCAGTAGAGAAGGCTTTGAAAGCAGACTTTGCAAACTGCATCTCTGCCATCTGCTCTACACACTTTGGAGGTAAACAGCTTCTCGCAAAATTATAGGTCATTTCACCTGTAACTCAAATGAACTCTAGTGAAGAAATAAGATTTGCATTTTATTTTCCAAAGTAAGGAAAGAATTGGTAGACTCTCATTGGTTGGAGGAACATCTAGTATCTGTGCCTCAATGGACAGGCAGGTGAATGCCAGGAGATTGTTAGATCAGGCCCTGGGAGGGTCCCAAAATGAGAGATGATGACAATGATTCAGTTCTAAACCAGAACTAGGAGGGTCATGTTCAATAGGAAGGGCTGAGCCGACAGGGTGGCAATAGTGGTGCATCTCAAATAAAAGAAGTTATTATCCCTGTCATGTTGAACAGATGTTTGCCATTTCCCCTAAAAGCAGCGGGAAATTGGCTTAAACTGCAAGGATTTGAGTTAGACATAAGGAAAAAATTCCTGACAGTAGTGTTGTTAAACAATGGAACACGTTTGCAATAACAATTGTGGAATGGGTTTCCCAGGGCTTCTTAGATATTGCACCCCATTCATCGGGGAGGTTTTGATACAACCTTGCCTATTGGAGGTATCCTCGGATCCTTTCCAGTTCTCTAGTTCTTAATTAGTTCAGCATGCTTTTGCATTAATAGCATTATAATCCTGGTCACAACTGATTAAAAGACAAAAATCAATTTCCCACTCAAATCCCCCAAACAAGAAGGTGTTTTGGTCCCTTGTGTGAAAAAGAAATGGGATGGCCCACACATTTTCGTTCATATGTTTTTAATTTCTTCGGGGAAGTTTTTAAAATGGAGAATTCCATAAAGCAAAGTTTAACCCAGGAATACATTGAATTATAAACCAGCGGAAACACTGAATAGAGGTGTATAATGGAAACATTAACAGAGCTTTAGTGGAGATGGCAATAGCATGTCACTACAATGCTAGAAAATCATGTTAAAGTAACTGCTATTGTAGATAAGGGGGTGCTGCTCTTAATAATGGATTTTTCATGCATTACTTCTATGCTTTTAACATTTTTTCCATCATGAATAGTGACCTTGGAATAATGCTAAGAACCATATTTTGTATTTAACCTAAATACGAAATTTAAAGACTTAAATGGATAATACAAAGGGCTTGATTCCATGCTGTGGAAGATTGTGCAAGGTCATAGAATGCTTCTACAAACGCATATGTAATGGAAGTAAATCTTTTTTTCTTGAAAATAGGCAATGCATAACTATTTTCTTCCAACAAAACTAGGCGTATTTCTTGGAAAGAAATTGGAAACTAATTGACAGGTAGATAACCATGTGGGTGCAAAAAAGGGGTAGAAGGAGCTTCAAGCTCTCCCCATAACCTCTCAAAGCAACCCTAAAAATGTTTTGAGCAAAAATAGTGTTCTTAACACCACAGTTTCCAATGATATCCCAATTCTCCCAACCACTGCCGTCCTAACTCCTCCACCTACATTCTACATCTCAGGGTTCATCGAGGCAAACAATTAATTGAATAAATACCTTGGTTATGGAAAAAACTGAAAAATAGGACTTAAAGTTTGTTGACCCATACCATGCCCCTCTAAATCTAGCAACCAAGCCTCCTCTGTTGGTAGCATAGTCAATCCACCCTCCAATTCTCTTGGTTACTCTCTGCTCTGATTCCACTCTCTATGCCCTCATCTCTGACTGCATCAGAATGCCAACCAGAAGGATTTGTAAAGTTACTGGTTGACTGCTCTGGTTGGAAAGGGTTAGATGAGTGAAGGGCACCTGCTTTTAACAAGACTACCTGGTGTTAGTTAGCAAGACTACCACTCCATCCGTGAGTACCTGGACAACCTATTCAACCTCTGTGTTTGCTTTTCTCCCCCTGTTAGATGGATAATGATGCATATCTATTAGAGTTATGGGGGATTAAGGCATTAGTGCACATAAAACAAAGACAGTGACTGGTATACAGTAAACATATATAAAAGTGAGTCCATTTCCTGGCATTCAGGAAATAAGACCTAGGGTTTCTACTATTTGTTTGGGTTCATAGTAGTCAGGATACCTGTCCATAAGCAAACAAGTATAATACTGGATACAAAGTTCTCTACCCACAAGAAGTGACTGGAGACATGTGTGGTACATAACCAGGCAGGCATGTATCGGGAAAGAAATGAGGAATTCTTATCAACAACACTCACCTGGCAAACTCTCCTTTAATCTTAACTTTAGTTATGCCTTTTACTACCTTCTAACTGTGTGACTTTGATCATGTCTGTGGACCGCTCAAGTTTCATGTTTCTTATTTGTAAGTCAGCACCTTCCACCCAGGAGTTTAAGGCGATATAAAGGAGACAATGCAAGTGAAAGAAATTTGTATCAAAGTAAACTGAGATTGATAATTTTTTCTTTTTGGAATTTTTCAATTAAGTTATTTTTATTGAACCAAGTTGGTTTATAATACTGCATACATTTTAGGGCTACAGGTCACAGTTCTTCAGATGTATGTTACACACCATACCCACTACCAAATCACCTGTCACCCTCCACATGTCACTGACACTCTACCCACTTCAATTCTATCCTCTTCCTCCCACTTTGATAAATTTAATTCTGCAGTCAGATTTCCAGAGTTTATTTTTGTTTAGTGTTGTCTATTCTTTTGTGTTGTTTCTTTATATATATCTGAGTGAAATCATCTCATATTGGCCTAAGGATGATATGATTTGATCTATTGCTATTTGTTATTAAATAGTCTCCTGAAGTTCTTGTTTTCTTCAATTTATATTTCAGGACAAATGTTCTTTTACAACTTAGTATTTTTTGCTTGGCCTCCTTAGCTAACTCTGAATTTGCCTTTGGTAAATCTGCTTCCTTTTTCAAACACTATTCAAATTTTGTTTGTTTGTTTGTTTGTTTGCTCCAGATTCAAAGATATGCCCATTTGTTTTTATTCTACTTAGGAAGGAAAATCTGCCTCTGATCTTCATATTTCCATACTGATTGAGTTTAAAAACTTGTCTAAAGAAATGACTAAGAGAGATTTTTATCTTTCTAATAAAATATTGGTTATTCCTCAGTCACCACAGATTATCATGTAAAATAATCATTCTTTTTAATCAATACTTTAAAAAAAATGACAGATGCAAATAACGTAGATTTTATTTTTTAAAGTTTGGTTACAAGTAGGTGAATCAAGCATCAGACAAAAAAAGACCTAAAACCATCTTAAAGGAGCCATGTTCCCAAGAGATTCTAGCTGATTTCCCCCTGTTGGCCCACCAACCACCCAGGTGAAATATATAACCTTTCAGTTATATATGACAGGGGCTGTCAAGAAAGGATAAGAAATGTGGCATGAAAAGTTACAAAGTAAAAAACAAAAAAGAAAGAAAAAAATACAAACTATGACAGGCTCATGTATGGCAAGCGTGCCCATGAACAGGGCAGTTTCTCTATCAATTTGGGCAGACAATGAGTGTCCTAGAGCCTTTGACAGATTTTATAGGCTTTTATGCTGTCTCGGGGAACAAGGTACACAGGCCCACCAGGCAAGAGGTTGAACCAATTGTTTAGCAAGCAGACAGGATAGGCAGGCAGGGAAGGCAGGGAAGGGATACTGGGCAGGGAGTACTAGGAGGCAGTCAGGAACCCAAGCCTCCCAGACCCCCACAAATCTTTATGTTCTTTCTATGAGCTCTCTCCAGGGTTCTCTCTCTCACCCTTCTTCCATGGTTACACCACTCTCAGGTTGCTGGTCATCATTGTGATGATGTCACACTTTGATGCCGGGTTCTAGACTCAGGTGTGTCCACTGACACATGCACACACACCCACGCTCTTTGACCCCAGGTGCCCACAATGATGTGTGTTCTCTGCACCCATGCTTCCAAGAGCCTTCTGCATTAATAGAATCAAGGTCTTTACACAAAACTAATAGTGTAAAAAGACTGATTAACTCACTTACCTTACAGTACATTTTTAATACAACAGCTGCATTGGGGGGGACACTTACAATGAGCAAGGTATTTTCATATTTAGCTCACACTCAGTGAGCTAAGCATTATTTTTGTTTAAGACTAGGATTCACTGTGTTGCCCTGGGTAGTCCCAAACCCACGGACTTAAGTGATCCCTAACCTCAACCTCCCAGGTAGCTGGAATGACAGGCACATGCCACCATGTCTGGCTGTTTTTCAGAAACTAGGTCTCACTATGTTGCCCAGAGTAGTCTCGAACCCATGGACTCAAGTGATCCCTGGCCACAGCCTTCAAGAGCTTGGCTTACAGGCACGCACTACAGTGCCCAGCTCTAACTAAGCATTTTAATCTCCGTTTCAGGTGAACTATTAAGGCCATAGACTTATAAGTGATGGCACTTCGATCTGAACCCAGGACCATCTTATTTCAATAACTGAAATTGGCAGCATGAAATTCTACCCAACTTAGATGCATGGTCAACCTTTAATCTCTCTTGAATATAATCAAATTGCATTTATGTACTGTCACAATCTAACATTTCAACCATTCAAGATAAGAAAGCAGCTAACACAAATGGAAGGTTTGTGTAAATCTGGCTTAAGAATGTATTGCTATGCCTCTTCTCCCTGTGAAGTTCTCTGTCAAACACTCTTGTTTTGATCCAGCTTGGCCAGGTCTCAGCAGAGTTCATATTTATGTAATTTGCCCTTTCAAACCTGCTCTAAAGGGTATTGGGATCAATACACTCCATGTACCCTGGGACGCAATTTTGTACACAAACCACTCTTCCTTCCAAAGAGTCCTTCCTTCTGCAGTGTTTGTATGTTCATCCACCACACAATAGCGTGGAAAAATAGCAGGAATGACTTCAAACCCAGCTCTACTATCCAGTGTATGACTTTGGGGAAGTTCCTTCCTTCCCCTGAGTTTTAGACTGGGGATAATGCATACGTGACATAAGATTAATGAGATAATTAATTTAAAGGCCCATCTCTTACTAATAGCTGTGGATGTCAGTAGTTATCATAAAACCCGATAAACTACCATACAAAGTTGATACCTCATTCTAATGGTGATGCTACTGTTAGCATTTTTCCCTGATAATACTGAATGAACCCTACTAACTACTGACTCTTTGAGTATCTTTCTGTCTGAGCCAAAATGGTGGTATGCAGCCATTTTGGATAATTCACTTTTCCCACACAAAAGTTACTCACCAATTTCTCACAGAATGATGGTTGTGGACTGAGAAAACAGCTGTCATCAGAGCCTTTCCCCATATTTTGGGAACCTTGCCCTCAGCTTACCATGCCCCAATTTTAAAAAATTCTCTTTCCAAACACAATATAAAGAAATGTGCCTTTATTAATCAAATGGCAATTATATTCCTGCTTCCAACTGAGAGTTCCAGGGTCACCTGTATCAGACTTTTAGCTGTTCTTAAACTCTCCTGTTCAACTTCATTGAAAATGCCTTGGTTTATTCTCAGAGATGGTTCATCATGTCCAGTGTTCATGAATTTTTAACACTTTAATACTCTCAGAACAACTGCACTTCCCTTTAGTTAAAGTTCTTGGCAGAGCATGGGGGAGAGGAGAGATGGCACCTGACCCTTTGTGCTCATAACATAGCTATTCAGAAGCATCTACTAATTTGGTTCCCACTGCAGAGATTTAAAGGAGATGTTTGTGTTAGTGAAGTGGGAAAGTCCCGGGATAACAATAATGCAATAATGTAATATAAATATAAATACACATATATATGCAAATTTTGAAAAATTTAATTTAATTTTAAAAAAAGAAAAACAAACAAAACAACAAGGAGAGGGACCAGAGTGAACAGAGGGGTCGTCAATGGGGATTCAGGGGGAAGCTCTCCAATAACCATTTGCCTATACTGTAAAATCTAAAGTATGAATTAAAATTAAAATTATAAAATAAAAAAATTAAAATTAAAAACAAATAAATAAATAAAAAATAAAGGAGATGTTTGCATTCTCTACACATGCCCAGTACTTTCCCAACTCTGCATCTTCTCTGTGTTGTGGTCCTTCCTTACATGTTCAAATTCAGTCAGTGCTCCACAAGTTCCAATAATGCTCTAACACCAGATCCTCTGAGAAACTTTTCTCCCCTAAAACACCGACAGTTTGCTCCCAAGTCTGTCCAGGACTTTCTGTTCCTAACCAAGACATCAGGATGGCTGCATGCCACCATCTCATGCCACTTTATAACATGTTACCATTTACAAACAGAAAGCAGGCACATCATTCTCACAGTCTGCATTCTTATCCATGCTGCCTAAATGTCTCTGAATCTCACTGAATCACTTTCTATATGCAAGACTTTGATCATTGGATTCACATCTCACTTTTCTTTGCATTTTAAAGACAATAGATACCGAACCTTAAGAAAGGAAGATGATGCATTTTCCAGAATCACTTTTATTCTTTCCTTGATGCTTCCAGCCATCTCTCTGCACCTCATTTTCCCCTCTTCTGTCAATATTGGCTTTTTTCTTACAGCAAACAAGCTCAGGATATCCCAACACACCACACTCACATAGATTCACATAAAAACCAAATATTAAGTGTATGGAAAAGAGAATGGCTTAGATTTCCCATCACATCTGCTATTTGATCATATTTCAATTCTAGACACGTTTTTCATTGTTGCTTTCCTGGCTCAATTAGGTTACTGGAATTACAAGGTGAAGATTATGGATCCAAACTCCAGTGCATATGATTTCATAAGATTAGGATGCTCAACAGTGGGTCTCCGGTTTTCTCCTACCCACAGGACTAAAATGATTAACACAGAGTAGCACCAAATGTAGATATAGAGACAGTGTAGGCCATTTATTTTCTTACTTGTTGCCTAATATATCACACAGTTCAGGAACCACGTTGGTGGTTACTCAACCAACACAAACGGTCAAATCCAGGTATTCCTTTTTATCTAATTGCCTTCCTTTTTTAAGAGGCTTGGGTGCTCTGGCGTCAGTGTGCTGTGACGAGATGGAGAGGGTCAAGGAGCCAAGTGACTGCAGAGTTAATGTAGGTGTCACATAAATGCATTAGCTCGGTGGACCAAATAAGAGAAAATATTTTCATGAGAAAATGGCATTTAGAAGTGGTAGTGCATTTAAAACATCTTCCTGGTGGGGTTACAACTAGCAGACCTAAACAATGAAGGACCAGAGGTCCCGTTGTAGGACCGTGAGCTTAAAAAGTTACCCTTGTTCTGACATCTATTAATAACTACCTTAGGGAAATGATAAAGCAGGGTGAAAAGAGAACTGCTTGCGTCTGTGCCTGCAAATATTCCATAACTGTGACTCATACATACAAAAGGAAAAGCTATATAGTATAATACATGTTTATTCTTGGCTGCATAAGAAGCTTTTGGCATGAAGGTATCTATTGATTGCGATTCTAGGTGCCATTGACACTTAGGACTTTTTTTTTTTTTACCTTTGCTTCTTAAGCAGAAAGGCTTAAATATATAATATTCATCAGCAAAATAATTCAGAAGGTATAAGATTGTGTCAGCTTTGAGGGAATTCTCGCTCCCTGGGCTAAAGAAAACTTCAGCATATGGGGAAAAGAGAACTTCTCTCATCTTAAGCCTTTTGCTTCAACTGTAAAGGTTCTAGAAATTGGCATGGACTGCTTAAATTTTTCACCTGTGACAAAAGACAATTGTGGAAGATGGAGGGAACTTCAGGGTATGTGATCATTAGGGTTGTTCAACAAATGTCAAATGCTGACTTGTTAGGCACAGGGAAATTTAAAAGATCATGTTGCACCCTGAGAAGCAGCTATAATCAACTTTCCATTTCCACTGGTGTTGCTAATTTGGACACTGTGAAATCTCCTACCATTGTGCTCAGTTTAAACATCACTGGAACAATATTTGTCCCTGAGCAGGGCATTCTGAATATGGAAGACCACCAAGAAGAGCTAAAGAGCTGGTAGTTTCTGCTTTAGTCAAATCCTAAAGAGCCAAGTTTGAGCTCCCACATCTGAAGCATCTGCCCTGAAACCTTTGACAAGGTTCAGCTTTTAACCATGGGTCCTGGACTTATATTGAAGAAGCTGCTGTAAAGTTTAGATGCAAGGAGTGATTCCCTCTGGTCAGAGCAGTAAACAAATTGGAGTTTTAAGTCTTTCACAGACTTATAAGGCATTATAGGGAAAACAGCCTCGGTGCTAACTCAGCTCTGAGTTCAATATCTTCCCTCAAGACTCAAATTAGAAGGATAAGGCAGTCCTTCACTCACTAAGGGATGATGGGTTGGGAGGATATGGACACTGTGTGAGATGTCCCACAGAGCTGCCTGGGTTTTCATGGCTTTGCAAGAGTTCTTTTCTTATTATTACAAATAAGGAAACTGAGGTACATAAACTCTTAGAAGGTCAAAATTGAACAGGATCTTAGAGGTCTGTGGTCCCAATTCCTGCTTTGTGTGTGTGTGTGTGTGTGTGTGTGTGTGTGTGTGTGTGTGCTTCAGATGCCCATCTCATCATTAAATTCAGAGGTGTTGAAATCAAGTCAAAAAGGGTAGAAGCCGCCAACCATCAAGTCACGGGGGGGGGGGGACTCTTAAAAAGCAGTTTCTGCCTCCCAGGTCCCCTCACCCACATGTAGCAGTTGCCAATCAAATGCAACTCAACAACAGCGTTTTTATTAACAAGGGAAATTAACCATGAAAATGAAAAGTCCTTAAAGCCACAAGTGGTCAGTTATCTCACCCAAGTCACCATTCTCAGTCCCAAAGGTCCCAAAGACATATGTCCAAGATGGACCCCTTTGCCCCTCGAAACCTGAGGCAGGCACTCTGCAAATTTCAGTCTTTCTCTGGCATCTTCGCTTTGCTTCTTCTTTCCAGTGTTCTGAGATGCTCCGCTTCTCCAAGGCTCTTCAAATTTCTTCCACAATTGCTGATGCACAAAACAGCTTTCTAAATCCCTGGCCATCTCCAAGTACCAGTTCACCATGCTAGCTTGCTTCAGTGCCACACTCTCCACACCGGCCACACTTCTATCAGTCACCATGGCTCCTTGCCATCTCCACCTCACTCTTTAGGGGGCTTCCCCTAGCAGGCCACGTGGGCCTGTTCCATCAATCTGCCATTCTTCTCTCTCTCTTCCTTTCCTTTTTTTTTCTTTCCTCGCTCCTTCCTTTTATCTCTACCCTCTCTTCCCACTTCCCATTTTCTCTCGCGGTTCTTTCTGACTCCGCCCACCAGGGCATTTTGGTGCCCATTCAATTTTCAACTGCAGCATTACCCTGTATCAGTCTCATCCTCATCATCAGGATCACATCCAGAGCATTAGTTAAGCTGTCACAATACTCAGTTCTACTCTTACATTGCTGGTGGGAGTGTAAACTGGTCCAACCTCTATGGAAAGGTGTGTGGAGGACCCTCAAATTAATGAATATGGATCTACCATTTGACCCAGCAATTGCTCTCTTGGGAATCTACCCAAAAGAGACCTCAGTGTGGGTACAAAGGGACACCTGTGCCCGAATGTTTACCGCAGCACTATTTATAATTGCAAGGACATGGAAGCAACCCAAGTGTCCCAAAACAGACGACTGGTTGAAAAAAATGTGGTATTTATACACAATGGAATACTACTCATCA
>PVHY01010467.1:0-51829 GCA_004024945.1 Uropsilus gracilis
TATGCTTTTTTTATTGTCCCTCCCTCTTTGACCTCACCTGTCCCTCAGTCATATCCCCTGGAATCCTATAGTAAATGGACAAGATCTTATTTCCAGTGGTCTGTGGGATAACAGTGATTCTGAAAAATGATGTTGTCACAATTACAAAAAGTCTCCTTCGAGGTTGATTGGATGTTGTTCAAGTATAAACTGTGATATTAACTTATTTACTGAGTATGAATCTCAAATATAGCCTCCAATTTGTACTAAGTAAAGTTAACTATTGTTACTTGCATGAGAGAATCTTAAATAAAAATGTTTAAATTTGGGTAGTCAACTAACAATTCAGAATGCTGTAAAAATTAGAGGGCTCATATGGGAACACTAAAGGAAAACTTTATCTCCTTTAGCCAAAGATCATCTAATTCTAAGAGTCTGGCAAATGATAAAATGAAAGAGTAACACAGATGAAGGCAGACAAAGCATTCATTTTTCACAAACCTTCTTCACACTGAAAAATGCTGGTAATAAAGAGTGAGGAATTGTTATAATCCTCACTCCTAGGATTATTAAAATAATCCTAAAAAATCTTCAGGAACTTTACTATTTCAAGACAGCTGAATATGAGTTCCATTCTCATTTTAGAGAATACTAATTTTATTTTGTTTGGTGTTCTTACAAAAATGGAAAATATTGATGACAATGCCTTATTTATGCTTGTCCCATAAATGTCTGCCTCCACCACATTTTCTTGTATCCACACCAATAAGCAGTCAGATCTCAACAATATGAACAGAAAAATGTATTAGCATTTTTGGATAAAATGGATTAATCTTTAAAATCATTGAAGAAATGACCTATTTGTAAGAATTAGAATCAAATAAATATATGTAAGAGAGGATAGATCTAAGGCAGCAAGAGAAGTGACTGGGTAAGAAATTAACATAGAGAAGAATTTGTTGAAGATACCCATGATTTGGGGATCACTGTTAAATCAAGGATACTTGGATATATCAAGGATAATGCACTAATGGGATGGTTGTTGATAGCTCAAACGTGATTACCTATAACAAACTAGGTTGAGATGCTACATCTTCTTGCCATAGTATTAACCAGAGAAATCTCAAGGAAGTAGACTGGTAAAATGCTTTCTCTGCAGCATAGAGAATTTATCACATGATTATTTTCCTGGAAAGAAAGAAAAGAGACTCCTTCATTGAGGCAATAAGCGGGAGGGGGGGCTCGAAGCTTTGAATAGTTTAGTAGTTGCTATATTCAGTAGCAACAGTACTTGTCCATCAGGAGCAAAGTACAAGTAGTTACTGTAGCATGCATAGAAGTTAGAACAGCAATCCAGGTGATAAGACTCAGTTATCAGAGGTAATTGAGAGTGGTGTTCCTGAACACAAGTTGTGACAACAACTAAAGTCTTACTTTAAATGCACTTAAATGGAGAATTTTGAAGCCTCAGACTGATATCAACCACCCAAATGGGAAGTGATCATCCTTCATACTACTTAAGAGGTTTGCCAATTTATATGTTCAGAAATTGTTACTTGAACATAAATCTTGGTTCCCCTAATAAGATGACATGTAACTATAATTATGCAATAAGTATCCAGGATTTTCCCCTAATGGATGTATGACCATTTACAAATATTATTGTCCACTGAAGCAAGAATATCTGAGGATCTCTGAGGATCACTAGATATAAGATACACTCTCTCACTGGTTAAGAAGCAACCCAATACATCATTTTCTTTTTTGTTAAAATGAGATTATCAAGGCAAGAAGATTAATAAAATTATGGACAAATTGATCTTGTATTGAGTCTAATGATTTTCAGCTCTAACCAATTTTATTCTGTAAATGACTGAAGATAAAATTGATTATACTACACTGACATTAGGAGCTGGGAAACATTTTTACATTGTTACCATATCTGTGAAGTTTGAATCATTATGGTGGGAAAGACAAGGTCATAAAGCTAGGACAAATGATGTGAATAGTTGTCTAAGACTGATGGTTACATATTACGTATATGGATAGTCTTACTGGAGTTTCCTTATAAATTGCTAGTAGAGGGGGAAAATATTCAGGCTTGGTTCATGGATAAATGAGCAAGCTGGTGTCAACCAAAAACAGGGTTCAATGGTGCAATGTCCCCAAATAAAGTCAGCCAGAAAAAATAGTAGGGAGGAAATTTCCCATTATGAACTGTACCCTTGGTTGTTAACTTTTTGTAGGAGATGTTATCTGAGGAATGTGGATATTCACGAACTCCTCTACTTTGCTGAAAGGATTGGATAGTTGGTTAGGGGATGAAACTAGCAATCTGGGAAGAAGAAAGAAAAGGAAGTCGAAGTTGTATGTGAGCAACACATTGGTGGTGTACAAGAGTGAAAATCTTTGTATCTGTTGTTAATACTCACCAATTGGAACTCATCTGAGAAGAGGAACTCAACCATCAAGTAAAAAGAGACTATGTAGAGAGATCAACTTGCCTTGATTTCACCATTTGTCCAATGGGCCCATAGATGTAATTACAATGGCAGAACTTAAGATAGAGCATAGACCAAAACTATTAACTCCTCTTTAGGAAGGCTAATCATGAGAAACAATGAGATCCATGTTCCCAGGATATTAGTAATATCACCAACTTTTAATGTTCAGCTAGTAGCTACAGCAACTGACCTTGAGTACTTGATATAACATTTGTATTTACTTTGGATATGCATCTACACATAGTAAAGAACAAAATAACTATGATTACAGAAGACTTTATGTTGAATTATACTGATGTATCCTTTATGACTTAATCTATACAATGCCTATTTGAGGAGTATGCTAGAATGGTGTTATGAAATGTCTCATAAATTGAAATAACTTTATGTATCATTCAAGAGGGACAACTATCTTAACACACTTTCCTACATTAAATCTAGACATTTAGACTTGTGTGCAATCTTCATGAATATATTATTTAGCTCCCATATTGTTGTAAGCATAACTAGCTCTTTATATATGTAATCTCACTTTATCCTGAGACAAAATCATAATTTACATGGTATTAATATGAACTTCCCAACAAAAAAACTGAGCAAGTGCCATACAACCTGTAAATTGCATAGTTTGAAGTATGAGGCTTATGTAGTTAATTTGGGGGTAATTACCTCATTTTAAAAAAGCATATCTCTACCCTGAGATAACTAGTAGTTATATCTGGCACTTCTGAGTTAAAGTCTTGACAATAGCCTTTTGAATCTGCTTAGTCTTTACACTGTAGATGACAGGGTTGAGCACAGGAGGAATGAGGAGGAAAACATTGGCCATGATGGTGTGGACAAATGGAGGTGCTGAATGGCCGTAACGATGAACTAGAGATAAGCTGATAAGAGGAATATAGAAAATGGCTACAGCAATTATGTGGGACATGCAAGTGTTGAAGGCTTTTTTGCGTCCCTCTGAAGAAGCAATGCTGAGGACAGATCGAATGATCAGGACATAAGAGAGCAAGATACATGGGCAATCAAACCCTGTTGTAGAAAAGAGTGCAAAAAGACCAAGGATGCTGTTGATTCTGTTGTCTGAGCATGATAGTTGGATGAGATCAACATGGTAGCAGTACGAATGTGAAAGGACCATAGAACGGCAAAAGGACAGCTTCTTGACAAAGATCACAACGGGTAACATGACAGCAACATTCCTTATTAACATGCTAACTCCAATCTGGGCGATCCTGGCGTTGGTGAGGACAGTTGTGTATCTCAATGGGTCACAGATGGCCACAAAGCGATCAAAAGCCATGGCCATCAGAACCCCAGATTCCATAAAAGTAAATCCATGGAGAAAAAACATCTGGGAAATGCAGGCGTTTATGTTTATCTCTCGGGCTTCAAACCAGAAGACACCAAGTGTCGTAGAGAGTGTGCACAGGCACAAGCTCAGGTCTGTGGCTGAAAGCATAGAGAGGAAATAATACATAGGTTCATGGAGACTCTGCTCACGGAAGACCACAAACAGGATCATGCTGTTTCCAGTGAGGGCGATGACATACAGGAGACAGAAAGGGATGGAGATCCAGACCTGGGCTGCTGTCAGGCCTGGTATACCCGTCAGGAAGAAGATCAGAGGCTGAGCATTGGTATTATTGAGGATCAACATAAGGAGGGACTGAGAAGACAGTGATATTTGAATAACTAAACATAAGACATAATAAATATATATAGCTTATCACTTACAACTTCCTCTTTGCACTCTGGGATTTTGAAAAAGTCATTGATTCCCCAAGTACTTTAGTATTTTCTGACTTTACTGTTATTCCAACCTACTCTCTCTGATACTCCACATTCCCTATTTGTTGGAAAATACTACCCTGAGTTATTTCATATAAAAATTTGTAAGTTGACAGATTTCTTTGGAAGCAGAAAACATTGTAATTAAATCTCCCCTTGCTGACAAAAATTCTCAGTAGAATACCTAAACTTGTATTGAAAATTTGGTTTTCAGTATTATTTTAAAATAAATTATTGATCCTAACATAAAGTAAAAATCAAGTCACATTTAAATGTAGATGCCAAGAACATGCCCAAAATACATTTTGGACATTCTATATGATGATAAGATGGTCCAAAGAACCATCCTAAAAGGTATGATAACCCACTTACTGAGAAAGCCATATATTACTGACATTTTAGATGCATTAGACAATATCCATATGCCAATCTAGGATATAATAAAATATGTGGGAACTATGATTCAACAAATAAGTAATTCTCCAAAGGTTATTGTTATAAAACAATGCCCAGTTGTTAAGAGAAAGCCATATATAACAAAGACAGAGGAGGAAGGCAGGATGCAAGAAGGGAGATAAGGAATGAAGGAGATAGAGAGGTACATAGAGAGAAAAGAAAGATAAATTGAGACAGAGAGAAAAAGAAAGAAGGGAGGTGCAGGGAGAATGAGAAGGAAGAAGCAAAGAAGGAAGAAAAGAGGAGTGGAGAGGAAGAACAGAGAAAAGGGAGATAAAAGATGGCAAACATTGCCATTATTTTGACACCATGCAATATGCAATACATTTTGATGGATAGTATCACAAGATACTATTGAAACACGAAGAATCATAATAAACAGAGCTTGTTGCACACTAACTCTATGACATATATTATCAACATAATTATGTCAATAATCTTATCCAATTCTCATAATTATTCAATGAAATACAAAACATGGTTTACTTAATGCCCATGTGGGAAAACTGATGTTTAAAGTGACTAAATAATTCGCTCCAAATTACTCAATTAGACAGTAGACCAGCCGGTGTTGGAACCTGCAATGTCTTCATTCAATAGAGCTCAGGAATGCATAGGAAGAATCTCTAAATCAATATAAAAGCATTCCTGAGAAATGCTTTTCAGATGTGTACTTTCCAAGATTCAATGTAGTCATGTGGAGTAGTAGTCTTTGGAGTAGAGTACTAAGTTTCAGACATTAATTTCATTTGAACTGTGTGATATAAATCTCTTCAAGCCTCTAGAAAGAAGAATCTTATTGTTGATAGTTTCTGTATACAAATGACCTATAAAATGAGGTAAGAAGTCTATACCCATTGTGGAAAACAACACCAGACTAGAACTCTAATTCAACTGACTCATTTTTGTGACCATTTCATTTATTCAACACTTACATAGATTATGTTGATTGCAATTAATGGAAATTTTCTCTCCCTACATATTACATGACACTGTCACTATTCTTCTTCCACCCATATCTCAGATTTTTTCCTTTGAATTTTTTCCACCCTAAAATTTTAAATATTATATCACCTAGAATTCCACTTTTTACATTGACAAATCATTTTTAAAAATCTCACCCATTTTCAGAGCTTTAGATTTCACCCATTTAATGACAAATTTCAGATAAATACCTGAAAGCAATGTTTTTCTGGTTCCTGAAGTTAGGACTTCCTTTTGAATATTGCCTCATGGACTTCACAGAGGTAAGTCAAATTCAAGATATTCACAACTACATTATTTCCAACTAAATATTATACATAAAGCTCATAATTATCAAAAAAAAAAGAATAACTAATAGTCTAAATCAATACTCTGGAAGTTACTCCATAATTTTTAAAAATTCTTCTATCACAACTCCCAGTCAATTATCAATTATTTTCTATTCAAACTTTAGTATTGAACAATTGTCATTCTTCTTATACCTCTTCCTTATTTAACACAAAATATGCTCTTTCAGATATTCCTGAAATGTAACCTGGACTATTAAATTTATATGCAAACATTATCATTATGACTATAAAAAACAAAGGTTCCAGAGCAATATAATAGGATTCACCTATTAAGCATCTTTCTGTGCTAAAGAAGTCAGAATCACAATCTTTAAACTGAATGAAAATGAGAAAAATACATAATAGAACCTATGTAACAAGACATCAAGACATTAGAGTTCAATGTAGAATATATATTTACTGAAATGTAAGTACACAAATATTATTTTATATTTTCAACATAAAAAGCTAAGAAAATATTTAAATAAATGTCAAAAGAAACATCTGAAGATAAAAGACAATAATGAATGAGTTAACAGTAAAATCAAAGCTGATTGTTTAAAAAGAATCATGGTGACATTTTTATCACATATGGTCAAGAAAATATATGAAAAGCATGACTGACAACATGAGAAATAAAAGAAAAAATTGAAATATATCTAAGGAAATAAAGATAAATTTTAGAATACTATGCATAAGTTTAACAATGCACTTGACACAATATAAAATGGATAGTTTCATAGGAAAACATCAGTCACAAAACTAACCCAAAAAATCAAATCCAGCATAGAAGAAACTGCAATGACAGGAAGAACTCCACCAATAAGAATACCTAAAGGAAAAAAAAATGATATTTCTCTATTTTATAATTTCTAGTATAGCCGAAGAAAAGTAATTTTGTCCTCCACAGGGTCATTTGGCAATAGTTGGAGCAGTTTTGTTTGTCACAAATAGAGAGGAATTGCTACTGGCATCTCCAATACTAGTGGGTGGGTGGAACATCCTAAAATGCACACAACAAAAAGAATTATCCAGCCCAAATGTCAGCAGAATTGAGGTTAAGAAATCCTTTTCTAGAGCACAAAAAATGATGGAAAATTACCATAGTTATTAAATAAAGTTATCAAAGTTTCTTCTTATAGTGACACATGCAGACATCATAAATAAATTTTCAGCAAATTAATGCAACTATTATTGCAAATATTTTTCAATATTACATTTTGATAGAGTAGATGTCTTACAAATAAACTATTCAATTGAAAAAAATCTATCAATGTTATGAATACATTAATACCTTAAGGATTTTCTCAACAAGTGAGAAAAAACATTAGAGAATTTACAGATAATTTAGAGTAAAGTTTTTAATATTTATAAAAAAAAATAAGCTTCCCAAATAAAAGGCATCTTCCAGGAATTTGAAGCAAACATATTTGTTGTTGACCTATTAGAAACATTACAATTATAGTCTGTTGAAAGATAAAGACGTTCTTTTCTGTTTCATATTCTATAGAAGAAAAATTCTAGCAAATAAAAAGGGTAAGTAGTGCAAATAAAGGGAAGTAGTGTCAGTTTTGAAAAACTCAAAAGAATATTCATCTTTGTTTCAATTGATATTTAATCAAAAAAATACAAATGAATAGACTACAAATGTTAAAATAATTTATCTAAGTGTCATGCTACAGCATCAATATCATTAATTAATGTTTCCTTATTGAATTAACAACTGAGGGAAGTGTATATAAGAATATATTTACAGTAGTCATACAACCATAAAATGCACTGATACTAAATTTTATTGAAGAGCAACAAGAAAATTCTTTATTCCCTTTTTAAAATTTGCAACACTTAATAGTGAAATGAGACAAATTCTCTCATTAGCATTATAAATTAAAGCATTATTGGGACTGGGAAAAAATTAAAATATTGTCAGTCAACACACACAAATTTTTAATGAATAGTAACAAATGGATCATAACATATACTATAAGAAGGCAAATATAGTATAATCTTGAAAACAACAAAGAGAAGGGATTTGTCCTTTGATAAATCAAAATATAATAAAATGCTATCTTAATTAAGAAAATATAATAGTTTAAAAACGCATAGCCCAAAAAACTAATAAAAACAATTTATGTGTGTGTAGTTGATACCAAGAGAAAGAAATCAAAAAAAAGTCTTATTTTCCAGCAAACAGGGAAACAGAAGTCAGTTGAATTCAAAGCAACAACAAAATATGTAATAAATGTCAAATTTGGGCCGCACAATCTTAATTCATTTCAGCCTTTTGACATACTTAAGTGATACTTTCACCTTGAAAGAAATATTCGTTTGCAAACTCCTCGATGATATCTCACTTGTTTCCCAAAACCTTCAGCTTGAGCCAATCACTCTGAAGCCTGATTTCCCAGTTTCTATTTTGTACCTCTGATTTGCCATCCATGACCTATAGCTAAGTTCCTCCCCACACCTTCTGCTTTGCCCTCCACATTAGCTCTCAGCTCTCCCTGTTCTCAGTCAGCTCCTGCTGTGGAAGCATCTTACCTGCTTCCCTACAGACAGAGGAAGCGCTGCCCTTGGCACTCACAACCCCGAGTGCGAGTATGGAAGTCTCTTGGACCCAGTCTTCTATAAAGAGTCCAGTAACTCAACCCTGCAGCTAACAGACCCTCGGGACACAGATGAAATATTCCCATGAGTAGTGTGATCCTTAGTATGAGAACTAGAATTTCCCCGGGAGGTTCACTACACTAGTGAAGCAGTCTAAATAACATGTTCACATCTTCCTTTGAATTAATTGTTTACATTTATATTATTTTTCTTTTTTTTCCTTTTTTATTTATATATAAATTTCACAACATTGTAATCCCCAGGGTTTACCCCCCTCCCCTTCATCTCCCACCCCCTTTCCCTCCTGCTCAAAGTTGTGCTCTTCAGTTTGGTGCCTAACTTGTTTTGACTTTTGCCCATTTATATTATTTTCAATGAAGATAAGAATTCTTTTTCTCCACTAGCTTTAGATTCCATATCCTGCTGTGTAGAAAGCAGGCAAGAAGCACCCTCCCTTTTCCCTCCTTCTCTCTCTGCTCCCAAATTTAACCACCTATTGCATAACACTTAACTGGATAAGATATAAAAAAAAAAAATGCGTATTGAGTCTATGATTGAACATTCTACATTAGGGACTTAGGCTATTTTAACTTTAAAGCAAATAAATTTTAATGAAATATGATTAAAAATATTCCTAAACACAGAATCTAGGATACATGGTATGACTAGATAAAAAAATACATTACCCTAAATCACAAAACACACGTCTGGAGGAGCAGGCAACACCTTTTCATCCAAATAAAGTTGATTCTTTTCTTTGCTGATACAGCAAGTTGATTCAATTGCTGACAATTATATCAGATTTCTGTTTAATTTGCATTGGACCATGGTCTTCCATGGCAAGGATGACAAATCAGAGGTACACGAACATAAGCAGAAGAAAATGAGTTTCTGAGTGATTGTCTCAAGCTGAAGGACACCTTTCTGTTTTCTCTGGAATTCAAATTATTTTCCATTCTGCTGACAAACTGAAGCAAATTTTCTTCATCTTATTAATAACATTGCTATTTATTCAAAATAGTAATTAAATGATTACAATAAATGATTGTAAAAATGCAAATATCCTCAATATCTTATTAAATTAAAATTTCTGATGAATGAGGTCTAGGATGGGATGTGAGTTCTAATTTTCTGCTTCTTTGTTGGTATTCCTTTAGATTCATGTACCAAAATATTTAACAAATCTCTAATTAATGGGTACTTAGGTTCTTCACATTTTAATATTAGGTACACAGAATATAGTCTTGGACATTTTGAGTATATATGTGTGTGTGTGTGTGTGTGCGTGTGTGTGTGTGTGTAAACATACATATATATAATAGTTGGAGTAGGCAACTGTAAGTGAAAGTGCTTGGTCAAAACAATGCTTAATTAAACAATTACAAATTGTCTAAAAGGTTCCTTGAGTGACTATGCCGCATATTGTACAGGCTAGTTGCCCCATATTTCACTAGTACTTAATGATGTCAATATATTTGATTGTTGTTGTTCTAGTGCACTTATATTTCACTGTAGCTTGATTCTGTGTTTTCCTTGCCTATATGGAACCTCTGTCCCTAGACATATAGTGTCAGGATATGCAGCTCATGTTGGTAGATTGTTTGATAGTAAGACGACTGTACCCTCCCTTTATTCTATCTTGGATTTTGGTGCCGAATCTTTAGCAATGCACAATTCAATCTACATCAATTTTCCAATCAGTGTATGTACATCTCCTTGTCTCTTTGCAGTGTCTAGGACCTTAACTCTAATGTTGATTTCAGTAAGTTTCTCCTACAAGTTTGAGGAAGACAGAAATAAATTCATTTATCCCTCCTCTAACCAAATTTGATTTCCTTGCTGAAATTCTCACCAGATGGTAAGAAAATGATGCAGATAGCAGCATGCTTTGTTAAGTTGGAAGAAATAAAGCAAGCAAAAATCATTTTTCATTGGACTACACAGCTCGAAAAGATCTAATTTCCAATTTGTGGTCTGATATTCTGCTTCTTGAACTGATAAAAGTTTTATTTAAAAAATAATTTTATTATAACATAGGGGAAAAATCTGAATGATATACTTATCCAGTAAGCCAGCAATTACAATACATTTCCCTGTACACCTAAAGAGAGAATTGTAAAAATATGTTTGGTGCTTAGAAAGCACAAATCAAGCTTGTTACCATAAACTTGCAATGACTCTAATACGACCATTGTGTTATTGTTTAAAGCAATATTCTGATGTACAAGGTAGCAGAGACAATGATTTTGGAGTAACAGTTCTGATGGATAGCCAGTTGGTGCAGTTGTTTGAATTGCTTGAGTGTCCTGAAATAATGATCTATTAGGAATAGATTTTGTAAAAAGAACTTTAGAAAAAAAAAGAGACTTTAAAAGATTGGAAAAATGTGCAAGTCAAAAACACTAATTCCAAATGGAACCTGCACTCCTATGTTTACTGCAGCATATTTGTAATAGCTTTGATATGGAAACAAACTAAATACCCCAAAACATTTGAATGGACCAAGAAGATGTGGTATAGATACACAATGGAATACTATTCAGTGGTCAGAGTAAATAAACTCATATCATTTGTGTGACTTGGTAGAACTCAAAGGGATCATGCTAAATAAAATAAGTCATGAGGAAAAAGATAGCTATCAGATGGTTTTGCCTATATGGCATATAGCAAAACCAAAAAGGGTTAGAAAAAAGACAAAACATGAAAAATTACCATAGACGTGTAACACTGTAGGGCAAGTGAGTTAGTCAGGCTTTTTCTTTTATTGACCTGTATAACCAGCCCCTGGGATATTGTGTCTTCCCCATGAGTGTGAGTTCCAGTGGGTGTACACATGTAGAATTGTGCATACTTGGGCCTAGGAGAGAGGGCATAAAAGAGTACAGAGAGCATGAGACAACACAAGCATGAGAGAACACACAAGGAGAATGAGAAAACACCAGAAAAGTAAGAAAATGTAGAGATTATCGGAGGCTGGGGACACACCTGCCTCCCAGAACCCCTGGCCCTGTTCTGCCCTGCCCTGCCCTGCCCTGCCCCACCCTGCTTGGTGTGTCTTCATAACTACTAGAACCAATGAAGAACCTACACAGATTGGCAAGCATAATGCCTGATGCCTCCTCCACAACTGGTGATGAGGTTGGTCACTCTACAAGCTTTAGGTAGTAGAAGAGGAGGAGAGAGGTCAAAATGAGAGGGAAAGGGCATTAAGGGAAGAGGGAGATGGATCAAGAATTACAGGGTGAATACCTCAGGGGAGAAATTAAATAATGTCTTAAAATTAGCAGTCATATAAGAAAATTAATTCACTAATTTTTAAAAGTGTGTGTGCATGTGTGCATATGTGTGTAAAAGGATTTAATAATGTAGAAAGAATTAAAGGAGTAAAAAAGTGAGAAATACCCATGCTATGGTTTAACTAGTTGTGAGCTGTAACAGGACCAAGTTACACCCGTATGTAACTGGATAAGGTGATAAAGGTCAGCCGAAGTGGGACTTTTAAAATAACCGAGGCTTGTTACACAAGTATTTAGAAATATCCAAAATTCTCATGTGAATATGCTCAGCAACCTCCTCTTCCATCAAAAATACCAGTCTGAACACTTTTCTTTGCCTCATCCCTTGCAACTTTCCAAAACATAAATTGCAGATTGGTGTGGTGACAGCTTCATAATTGCCAACCATAACTGGAGTCTCAATAAACCCAGCAATCTTCATACATTCCAATTGCAGCTGATGTTCAGATCAGCCCTCACGAGGCTGTCAGGTGCCTGAGTCCTCAAAGCATCTTGAAGAGGTTTCAGCTTTTGAAAGCCAGAAAGTGCAAGTGATCCATAGGAGTGAAAACCAGGAAAAATGAAGTCTTCCTACTACACAATCATTTCAGCAGCTCATGTCCATCTGTACAAAACTTAGTGTGCTTGCGCTAACCAGTAACCTCCAAGAGAGTCTGATAGTCAAGTATACTTGGAGGCACCATGTCATTTGAGACTATGGAAGAATCGAGTGATGACAAAAGTCAGGTGCTATCTTTAGAGATCATATTCTTATGGGGAGAAAACTTCCTCTGAAGAAAAACCTAGCCCTATCATTAAACTGAGTGCTTCATGCACTATAGTTAAAAGAAGTAGCTGAAGAAAAATAATTTGAGACCTGAATAAATCCAAAGGCATATCAGTTTGATCCTTATAATAAAAGAAATTTAAATATTTCCTACAAACCTCAATTTCCTAATAAATAATTGTATCCCTGATTTTTGTAACCATAATATTTAAAAATACATACCTATCAGAGTAATATGTTAATATGCAATATGTGATATTCACAACCCACCATAAATAAATCTTTTGTAATCTAATGGCACTGGTAACTTTGGGGGTGATTTGTGTTTGTATATATGAATATGAAATATTGTATATTTACTTACATATACATGCATATATGTCTTTGTGAATAAATATGCATGCATTTTTATCTTTTTAAATAAACTTTTGATTTCCATTTTTAATACTTCATTCTCAAGTCTTCCTTTGATGTTGTAGTCAAGGTCAGCCAAAAAGGTCTTCATCCTCACAAAGATTCAAAAATAAGCATGGCAAGATGTCGATCAGGAAGTTTTTTTCACCAAATAATCACACACTTAAAAATGGCAGGAATTGGAAATGGAGCTACTTGCTGAACAATGAAGCCCCAGTAGAGTGTCAAAATCTTCAAATTTTGCACACCTTGCACATGCATAAGTATATGTAAACTTAATGAAATGTTATCTCACACTAAGGATTCTATCTTAACAAGTGCTACTGCAAAGAAAGTAGATGCAGTGGTCTAGCACTCACAGAGCCATATAATAACTTAATATAAACATTTTTCACACTTGTACATATACACAAGATTACATACAATGATTAGTGACATTCCATCTATACATAGTTATTAACATCACTCCCTAATACACATATCAACATATGTGACATATCAGTACAGTTCACATGGCACAAAATATTCCTTCAATTTAAATATACATAACAAAATGTATGCACACATGAGTATAAGATCATATTCATATAATCTAAGCAACAATTCTTCTTACACATCCATTCAAATCACCTTACTTTGCATTCATGTGTATTGAGAAGAGGAAAGTAAAGGGTTAATGCCTCCAACTTTAGATTACAGTCTCAGAGGAAGCCAGTGTGAGTGAAGCAGTGGGACTTAAAAGGAGGAGAGAACTAATATTTGTGGGAAGGAAAAGTTCAGAATTTATAAAGACTTTAAATCTGAGGTCTCAACTAAAATCTGACTCTCAGAAGCCAGTTAGAGCTGCGTGTGGTCAACAAGCATGATAAGGATTAAGTCAGATCTAAGGGTGAGTGGCTCCCTGTACCCCAGTTATATATGCCTTTCCCGGACATCAGTAGAGTTCATAGAGACTCCAGGAAGGTGGGAGATAAGGTGTGCACTAGGCAGGTAATGTGACTCACTGGGGGCTCCAGATCCAGGTCATGGAACATTCGTGACTGCCAAGTCAACTTCCTAGACCCAGAGGAGACTCCATATTTGGACTGTGTCATCAGTGAGTCTAGAAAACTAGGAAAACTACTTCTTCACAATCTTGACATTATATAATTAGATAATATCCCACTCTGCTCCAGCATTATTGCTCTGTGCTCTAGGTTTAGATAGTCAGGGTGAGGAAACAATTTATAAGTTTCTCTGAAGTTATTCTTCAGCAATATCACAGCCCATTTTATCCTTTATCCCGCAGATTTGAACCATACATGTTCACAAACAGACAAAATTATTTCACATATGTGTGGAGTAATTCAATCAGAACAGAGCCTCGAGTAACATTGCTGAATTCAAATCTGTATTTTAAGGTAAAATCTCACTTCCAGCAATGTGAGAACCTAGTTATTGAAAATATGTTTCCAAGACAAAAAGTTCTAACAAAATAGATTATATTGTGGGGAACAGAAATTTAATCTAGTTCAATGTGTAATCACCATAGCTATCAACTTGATAAATATATCTTAATTTTGTCTTCATGATATACTGTGCTACAAGAGTTCTACCCTGAAGGATAGGGGAGAATATATTTAATAATAAAGAAGGGAGGGAAGATACTGAGCAAGAGGGAGGTTACATCATTTTCCTTCTCTGTTCCTTTGGGGAAAGTATACTTTCATCCCTCAAATCAGCAGCAAGATGACAAATTGTTCTTCTCCCCAGAAATACTATTGAAAAACATCCATATTGCACAAAAATGACCAAGGATGGCTAATTATCTGTCTATTCCCTGTCTAATTTTTGCCTTAATTCTGCATGTGCTGAGATCATAGACTACAAGGGTAGGGGAAGCAAAGAAAAACAAACAAAAAAGAGACTGTTGAGAGTGAAGACACTAGATGTCATGGGCAGCCATCAAAATGCCAAGATGAAAGAGAGGCACCTGTCAAGAGTCCCTACCTCCCACGTCTGACTTTGCTTCCAGGTAAGCTCTGCTCTTCCACTATCCTCCTAAGAAAGAAAATCTTAGAGCAGAACATAGAGCTGGCAGAATGGAATGAGCAGACTCAAAGGCATCTCTTACAGGAGACCTCTTGTGTGTGCAAAAGTTCTTGAATATAGATAAAACTGCAGAAAGAAATAGGCATTTGAAAGAAATTACATATATTAGTAGCTAACCCTGGGTTGAAAGTCTCCACTCGAAAAAGAGTTTCTCCATTGAAGTAGAATTAAAATAAATCCCAGAGCTGCCAGGAGAGTAAGTTGGTTGAAGATGAAGCAACCAGTCAGTGAAATCAGGGGAGTTGTGAACTCAGAAACATGTAATTTGGTATATGATTTTGCAAATGTCTTTTGTATATACCTCTGTCACTATAAGGCGGTAGTTTGCTTTTCCTAACTTTGGCTGGCATCACAAGCAGCCACTATCGAACACAGGTATTGCTGTTTACTATCAACACACCAGTGTAGCATCAGCCACTTGAAATTTATTATGCAGCCTTTTACAATTCATGAAATGACTCTGAATTCTATTTTTTTAATTATGAAAAGAGGGTTCAGAGACTGTTGGAATTGAAGGCAATACAATTTACATGTTTTGTTAACACAATTGTGATATTTTCCAAAGTTTATCAAGAATATTACTGTGCACTTTGAGAAATGTTTCAACTAACATCTTCACCAGAGTCTGGTACAGGAATTAGGATGATCTAAATATGTTTTTTCATGTGCCCATGAGTCTAATGAACAACAGTGGTGAAGAGTGACATACACATGACAAAATGTAGGAAGGGGGAGGATTCTGGCACATATAGAATTCTATGTAACCATTGAAACCAACTGTCCTATTCCTGTTGATAGCCAACTGTCCTATTCCTGTTGACAGCCAAGAGATTATAACTAGCAGTAATGATTTACTTGATTGGTATCATCTACAGAAAGTAAATTACATTCTCAATGGAGAACAAATTAAAGAACCGGTGATGCTGTCTTCAGGGAACAGCTCTTCCCATCCTGACTACTTCTTCCTGCTGGGCATCCCAGGTCTGGAGAATTCTCAGTTCTGGATTGGGTTTCTATTCTGTGCCATGTATATTGTGGCTGTAGTTGGCAATGTCTCTGTCATTCATATAGTCCGAATTGACCACACTCTGCATGAACCCATGTACCTCTTTCTGGCCATGCTAGCTTTCACTGACATAGTCCTCTCCTCTTCCACCCAGCCTAAAATGCTGGCTATCTTTTGGTTCCATTCTCATGAGATTGAATACCATGCCTGCCTCATCCAGGTGTTCTTCATCCATGCCTTTTCTTCAGTGGAGTCCGGAGTGCTCATGACTATGGCCTTGGACCGCTATGTAGCCATTTGCTTCCCACTGCGCCATTCTAGTATCCTGACCCCTTCTGTTGTGTGCAAACTGGGGACAGCTGTAATGATAAGAGGGCTGCTGTGGGTGAGTCCCTTCTGCTTCATGATCTCCAGAATGCCTTTCTGTTCCAACCACATCATTCCCCAGTCATACTGTGAACACATGGCTGTGCTAAAGTTGTTGTGTGCTGATACTAGAGTAAACCGCGCCTATGGGCTCTTTGTGGCCTTCTCAGTGGTTGGCTTTGATATGATTGTCATCAGTATATCCTATGTGATGATTTTGAAAACAGTACTAGCATTGCCCTCTGGTGAAGCCAGGCTCAAGGCTTTCGGCACATGTGCTTCCCATATTGGTGTTATCTTGGCTTTTTATATACCAGCTCTCTTTACTTTCCTCACCCACCGTTTTGGACGTAGTGTGCCCCGAGTGGTACATATCATGTTAGGTAATCTCTATCTACTGGTACCCCCCATGCTAAACCCCATCATCTATGGTGTTAAAACCAAACAGATTAGGGACAGGTTTATTCAAGGATGTTTTGGAAAAGATCCCTGAACCGGCAGACTCAGCATAACAACTACAGATCTGGAGATGAAATGAAAGTTTGTCTGGCCATCAGATATCATCACCAAGACATCTCTGTGAAAGCAGCTCATAGGTCAGTAAACCTCCAAGACCAACAAGAACCATCTTCAAGATGTAGGTATACAAGATTTGATTGATAGCAGTCATGGAGGTAACTATGTTCATCATCACAAGAAAATAGTCAAAATCAGCTATTCTATCAAAATAATGAAGATTTGAAAATGTCCTCTTACCAGACCAATAAAATGAGAAATATTTTTATGCTGTTAGTCGAAGTATAAATTGGTATTCTTTGTTTAAAAGGAATTAAAATTTTTCCATCAAAACAGTTAAAAAGTGCATATGTTTCCCCATCTTAGAAATATTTGTCTAGGAATACATTTTTGTAAATAATGTACAAAGATATGCATGGAGTCTTTATTTACAGTATAAGAGCATTCAAATACAATTTATATGAATCCAAGTGGAATAATGAACAATTAACTATAATGAATTATTTAATTACTATTTGCAAAAAGTATCTATGTGAAAATTTATCATGTGAAAAATTATCATGATATAATATTAACGAAAAAGATAATTGCCCATAAAGCTTGATACTGAATGATAAAAGGGATACATATATATAGGAAAGATTCAGGAAGTGCACCCAAATACAAATAAGAACTATTCAGAGTTTTGAGATTTGTATTATTTTAATTTTCTTATTTTATTTTCATTTTCTTTTATACCTTTTTATATTTTTGAAAGTATCCTGAATTGTGAAGTTTAGGAAACAGTAATTCAAATGACAACAAAGGCTTATGGAAAATATAAATTCAGTGCCAAAGCTCAGGGATTGGAATGGGCAGACAGAACAAATACGAAATTCTGGAATAGATGAAGTTTCAAAAAGTTTGATAATCTAGATGTAAAATTGCCTCTAGAATCACAAGTTCTTGAAACTAACAATGAGAAATAGGTAAGTGGAACTGTGGTCTTTATTTCCAAATTTGCTGATTCTTTTATGGTAATCAATTTCAGAATAAAAGAATTTGGAGAAAAAATGGAAGATACTCTTTTGAAAATAATTATGTTGCATGGCAAAGGGTAATGAGAAAGTACTAGAAACTTTAATGGTGTTTGTTAATATTCAGTCACCATTTAAATTAAAATAAACTATTTAGAAAATATGCTTCTATTATTTATTCATATGATTCAGCTTTTTGAGGTATACTTAATATACATAATGTGAACACATTTAAAGTATACATTTTGATGAGAATGGCACAGGTTTATACCTGTGATAACATCCCCATAAACAAGGTAATAAATACATGCATCACAGTTATTGTTTGTATTTATATCCTCATTCAGCACTCTACTGTCAAAGCCAATAGTGAAGAGTTCCTAGAATTCACATTCTTATGTTACTAAAACCAATATCAGATGAAAGATGTTTTTAAAGGAATCAGAAGGTCTTTGCTTTTATCCCAGAAGAGGCAGTTTATTGGAGACCAAAATTAATCCCTAAAGTGAACAGCTATTTGAAAGACATCTCAGGTCTTCAATAAAGGTCATGATCTCTTTATGAGAAAATCATCAATGATTCTGAGTCTCTTTTCATTTTTCAAGATATCTTTATTACTGCAATAAACTATTACTCAACAGACCGATGAGTTCTAACACATGTTAATATTTAAATACGCATCAGCTCATTTAAGATGAGAATTTTTCCATCACTTCATAAAGATTTCTGCTGTAGTTAATTATCTATATTTCCAGGTAGGAAACCAGGCACAACCTAGTCTGATTTCATTCAGTATGGATGGGTTTGTTTTCATACTAGAACAATATATATAAAAAGGACAAAAAATTATACATTCTCTTGAGACTGGTATCTTTGACTTAGTGTAAGTTTTTTTCCAGATTCATCTATTTTTAAATATATAATTTATTATTTTAGTATTTAACATTTTATTATTAATCATTTTATTATTAATAACTATTGTTTATATATTTAGGTATATTTGTGTATATATATCTATATAGATATAGATAGTATAGATAGATGTAGATAGATATATAGATATATAGATATAGATATATATAGATCTATATATAGATCTATATAAATCCAGATATATCTATATATATAGATATATATATATCATTATCTACATATATAGATATATAATGATATATATATATATCATTGCATTCCCCGGGGTTCTCCCTCCACCTTATCACCTGTGGTGAACCTTCATCTTGATCTTCTTGTGTTCCTCCATTACCTGATTTTTCTCCCTCCCTCCTCCCCCTTCCCCTTCTTTAGCTACTTGCCTCAGTTCTGTTAGCTTGCTTTGACTTTTTCTCGTCCTTTTTTTGTTATACCTACATGCCATCTATTGGTGTTATACCTACATACCGTCTATGGTCTCTATCTTTTTCTTTCAGATTCATCTATATTATGTAGCATAGTTCACTGCCTATAATTGATGACTAGTAATATTCTATTCTTTCAACATACTTAATTTGTTTATTGTTACCCTTTTCCATTGCTTCATCATGTCTTGATTTAATTCAAAGATATATATATGTTCATTTTTGTTGTTTACATTTTTATATGTATATTTTTTTACATCATTGGATTCCCTGGGATTACCCCACCACCACATCACCCATGAACCATTATCTTGATCTTTTGTACTCACCCTTTCTTTAGTTCTCTCTCCCCTCCCCCTTCCTTAGATGTATGTTTTAGTTATGTTGTTAGCTTGTTTTGACTTTATCTTGACCTTTAGTTTTCTTTATATCCCATCTATAAATAAGACCTTCCACTTTTGGTCTTTTTCTTTCTGACTAATTTCCACTAACATGACCTTTTATCTGTTAAGGTTTTAATCTTTCCACCTCTTTCAGATGTTCTGAACTAAAACAACCTATCTCCTCTCACTATCCTTCAGGTCCCAAATATTACCTCGTAATCAGTATAATGTTTCCCCTTTTTTTGTTCTATAACATTGTTATGGAGATAACATTTTTCTACAACATTGAATGATTTATAGGAATAGTTTCACACATCTTTAGATTTATATTACCATAAATCTGGATGTTAGCACACCATATCCTCCTTAATTAGATTCTGCTACAGATATTCTTTCAACATGAATATTTTATTTCCTATATATCTTAGCATAAGATATAATTATCTAAATTTCTTATGTATCATTTATTCTTCCAATCTGAATATAACTTGCATAATCTCATTCAGTATTGTACACCCAAATCTAGCTCATGACAAAACAGATTAGTTACATGAGAGAATTATTGAATTTTCATACCTACCAATACCATTCTCCTGACAATTCCACCATTGACCCCAAGTTGGCATTGGAAAGTTCATTTTTTTGCCTATTGATCAAAAAATGTATACCAATTTCTGTCTTAAGATATCCTTTCCTTCCAGCTCTCTGGAAACTCATACTTTCACAAGGAACACAGACACATGAACCTAAACTTCATTGTTAGCTAATAGAGTCACTGGCAATGACTGCTTCTAAACATGGGAGGAAAGTAGCTTCAGTCAGTTTTTATATTAGAGTTAAAATATTGTAGCATTTGAAGTGTTTATTTAGGTCATTTTATAGTACTAGATGCTCTGACTGTTGATTTCTACTATTCTCCACTCTGTGTCATAGAATGCTTGATATAGAGTAATTGCTCTGTAGATTTTTATCAAAATGCTTAAAATGTCCCATATCATTTTTTATGTTTGACAAAGAACATCCTTCAAAATTTCCATAGGGATAATGAAAGGAGCTTTAAGCCTGAGAGGTCTAGTTTCCAGTTTTGGAGCAATAAGGCAAAAAATGAACCTTTCTTGCCCTTTTGGTGAGAGATGTCCATGATCTGCTTTTTACAGACACAAAAATCCAGTGTACTCTCTAGATTGTTAGAATATGAGAGGTATGACTCTACAGCCATGTGAAGAGATATATGGGGTGAGGCCATAATAAAAGAGATACCCAGAGCTACCTCTGCTTATAGAGTTTGGAAAAGAATGGTACTTGGATGTCTTCTGGGTTCCCAATCTGGAATATTCCTGAACCCTCTCTGCTCAGAATAGACAGAAGCTTCATTATATAGTTATGATTAATTAGTGGCCATTGCTGATTGATTCTAACCCCATCCTCCTTCCCCTGGCCTGAAATTCCCAATCCTCTAATCATGGTAGGTTCCTAGACAACCCTGATGTCCTATGATTTTCAAAAGACACCTCACTAATATGCACCCAGTTGTGGTGGAAAAGGGCCCATTGTTAATACTAAGAAATTTTTATGTCTCAAAGTTTCAGGAACTGAATCATAAAAAAAGATACTCCTGAATCATTCATCTCTTTGGGGGCATTTGAACTGTTTTCAGATCAAAATGTTATGGCATATTTATACAGTGGAATATTAGTCAGTAATAAAAAGACAAACTCATTCAATTCACAGCTACATGAATGGAGCTGGAAGGAATTATGCTAGTTAAAATTAGTCAGAATGAAAAATATAAATAAATACCAGATGATTTCACTTACATGTGAACTAGAGATAAATCAAAACAAAAGTAAAAACTATCAAGTTGACCATAAAATGAAACATTCAGCAAAGGAGGGAGATGGGGGGGTGAAACAGGGGAAGAGAACCACAAAGGAAATTAGTGATGGTCACCAGAGATATGGCAGTAGAATAAATATGAGGACTACAACAATGTAAATAAATAAATAAATATGATAAATAAATAAGATAAAAAAAGAAAAAACTATCATTATCACTCTGATTTTCAGAAAATTTTAGCATTTGGGAAGCTGAGAGTCAGGAACCAAGGCAGAAAATGAAATATGTACAGTTATATAAATATGTATTTGAATGACCAAATAATATTTCTTATAAATCTAAATAATGTACACCTCAAAATTCACATGAAAACATGTCGATACTAATATCTTTGTTTAAACACCTGGCCCAACAGACTGAACAAAGACAGTACAAAAGGAACTATATCCTCCTAATGGTTGAGGGTCCCATATGTTCAGTTAGTGAAAATCCAGACTGAGTGTTACCAGAGTTCTATTAACATGTTAACATGTACACCCCTGGGTGTAAACCTTATATCTTAATAAGACATGAAATATAAGAAGCACATATCTCCTGGATCTGCCCCACTATAGCCCTGCCCATGACACTGTGACATTGTACCCACCCACCTCCATTCTTGTACAGAATCCATTAAAACTTTTCCCAGTTTCCCTTGAAGGGTCTACTCAAAAACCTTCCTCTTCAGAACTGTCTGCCTTGTACACAAGCTTAATAAAACATTGTCTTGATGCCACCTGGCTTGCCTTCTTGTTAAACTATTTTAGAAGGAGTTAGAATTTGCAAAAGAGACCCAGGGCACTAACAGAAGTAGTATCAAGAAGTCAGAACACAGGTTCCATCCCAGACCTAATGAATCAGAAATTTCATTTAACAAGACCTTGAGGATATTTGCATGTTCATTAAATGTGTGTAATCATTTTATTATCATTCTAAATAACATTAAGTCATTGCTAAGAGTGTGAACAAACTTTTTTTCTCTTCTGCTAGCAGGCAAAAAGATAATTTGAATCCTAGAGAAAATTAAAAATTGTCCTAGAAAACCAAGCTCCAAAGTAAATTAAACAGAAATTTGACATAGGCATAGGCAATTATGTCATTATAAAAGGAAAGAATCAATTTTATTCTGATGATAGGATTTCTCCTCCTATAGTAGTATGTATTTAATTGCATATCAATTAAAATTTATTTGCTTTAAACAGCGGGTAATCAAAAAGCAACTGATCTTGAAAAAATGCGGCATGAAACAAGAGCAGTGCTTCCAGAAAAACTCTCCCAATTTTACTCAGCCATTTCCATTCTTCCCCCCCTTTCTTAATCCATTCCAAAAAAAAAAATGTTTACTGAGTGGTTTAATTCCTTCTATTTACTTAATGAGTCCCTTTCTAATGCAGAATGAAAGGCATGAGATACTAAGTTAAGTACAGTAGATAATATTGCAATAAATTACTCCTCATGCCAGTCTGTGGCCGTGTTCAATTATCTTCCCTATCCTCTTCAGGGACTATAGTCTGAAGCAGGAAAAGATACTGTTAATATTCTGGCAAGAATGTTAGTTTAATGAGGTTTTTCTCCAGTGTGTCAGGTGCATATGGAAATCTATACATTAACTCTGTGATGAATTAGGAGGTGTCATTAGGAAAATCACCTGGGAAAGGTTATTTAAAGGGTAGTAGTTACTGCCAGAAATAATAGAATCATAGATTCTCCCCAGCAAGTACCTCAGGAAGCAATTCCAACAGCACAGGGGTTCTTACTACTCACTGTATAGAGTCCTGTGAAGACACACTAACTTCTTCCAAGGATTAGCAGGTAAGGAGATAAAATGAAGATTGGAAGAACCAGCTAGCTCCATAAAGTGGGGAAAATGGAATAAAAATTTAAAAGAGGAAGAAATTAGTTTGTCCTGCTTTTCTAGATGTAGTGGAATAATGACAGGTAGCAGGGGAAGAAAATGAAATGGGAGAGAGACATAAATGTAATCTGCAAAAACTCTCTAAATTTTAAGCATCAGTGTTAAAATCTCTTGAAACACATATTCATGAGAATTCTTTCTGACCTCACTCATTCTGTAATGGCTAAAGGCCAATACTATAAGAGGAGTGCAAAATTGAGGGTACAGCAAAAAATTCATTAATAATATAGCAAATAATATTTTAATTTAAATTTTTTATTAACCAGTATTAATACAATGTCAAAATCTTAAATAAAGACCAGTGTAGTTCCAAGTCATATATTAGTCTAAGAAAATAGATAAATGAATACCACATTAAGTTTAATTAATATTCAACACCAGATAGAGATTATTTTTCCTGTGATGAGAACTTTATGACCTCTCTCCTTGCAACTTTCAAATATACAATACAGTATTGTTTATCATAGTGACCAGGATGTACCTTACCTCCCCAATATTTGCTTTATCCTACTTAGGTTCTTTATGACTAGAGTTTGCCATAAAATGGACACTAAGAGAGAAAATTGTAACAATAGCCTGTTAAATAAGAAATTCTGTCCTTTTCCTCTTCCTTTACTCTGACTTCCATACAATAGAGTACCAATAAATATTTAATAATCTATTTTTCAACTATAGTTGCTACATGAATGTTGTTCAATATTTTTCTTCCTATTAAGAAGAAACAGATGAAATAATAAAAATGTGCATTAGAATTTCAGTCATTTATCAATGGAATAAATACTTCTTTTTCTAACTAGATAATAGTTTTCAAACATAAGAAGAATATTTTCTCAATTATTTGTGCTGTAGGCTATAGGCACGATATACTTGTATATTTAATCTTCATTTTTATTATTTTCTCTCTTACTTTGTTGTTGGAGAAATTAAATCATGGGTTTTATTATTTTCCTTTTTATTGTGATAACATTGGTTTAAATGCTGTATATAATTTAAAGTTATAGAATGTCCCCCTCTAGGTTGTGTAACCACATCACCCCTCACACCAAAACACCAATAATTCACCACAGTTCATTGTGCTTTCCTCCTTTGTTCCCTCCTTTCCTGCATGCCTTCTGGGTAGCCTCAGGTCTGCATTCAAATTTCTAGGGTTTATTGTTAGTTTAGTATTTCTGACCCTTTGTTTTGTTTCTCCATAGTCCACATATAAGTGACATCATCTGATTTTTATCTTTTTACCTTCTGACTTACTTCACTTGTATTGGCCCCTCAAGTTCCATCCATGGTGTCAAAATGGCAAGAGTTTTATCTTTTTTTAATAGCTTAGTAGTATTCAAACTAATTTTTCATTTACTACAACTGAAGTTACATTACAATAAATTATATTTTCTATATATTATATATTTAAATTTAAAACAACAATGGAAGAGTCTATAAAGTTACCTTTGAAATTTCCAATATTTTTCAAGTATCACAATGCTTCAGGAAATTAATACCAAAAACATGTACAGTAAGGTGTATTTTATGTTTTGCCTCAAACCCCATTGTGTCTTGGTATACTTCTGTTCCTTAAGGACTTTTTTATTTAATGTTTTTGTTTTCTTTATAATTTTTGAAGTTACATTTTCATTCGTCTGTATGTGTACAAGTTATACTCACCCTCCACTTAATCACCCATGCCAGCATCTCATTTGCCTCCCACCATTTCCTCCTCCCTCCATCCCCTCTACCTTCCCCTTCATTCTATTGTTTAAATGTTTCACTGATGTTATTTTTCCTGAGTGGTAAAGTCTTTAATACCCTTTTACATTTTAGGTCCAAAATAAATGCCTTAATTGCTTCATTCTCATTTCAGTCCTGCTACTTCTAACAAATCTACCTACGAAATAATAGGAAGAAGAAAATTTTGAGTAGAAAGACTTGTGTTTAATGTATTCACTCAATCTGGCCTTCCATTTTTTTAATCACTAAAATAAGGATGATAAGAACTACCTCTAAAGGAATGATAAGGACTACATGGTATATGATAATTGACAAAGCAAAATGTCTGACCAAGGGTAACGTTCACTCAATGAAATGTGTCATTGCAGGAACTTACTGAAGGGAAGAGCCACTTCATGCAACCTACCATGCTCTCCATTGGTAACCTCACCTACCCAATTTCCTTACTGACTGGAGTTCCAGGACTAGAAGATTTTCACATCTGGTTTTTCATTCCTTTTTTCTGCCTCTGTGAAGTTGCCTTGTTAGGGAACAACACAGTCTTTTATGTGGTGATCACAGACTCCAGCCTCCATGAGCCCATGTATTATTACTTCTCCATGCTCTCTGCCACTGACGTGGGTATCACTATTTCATCACTTCTCACAACACTGGGTGTCCTCTGGTTCAACACAAGGATCATCAACTTAGATGTCTGCATTGCACAGATGTTCTTTCTACATGGATTCACTCTCATTGAATCCTCTGTGCTTTTGGCCATAGCTTTTGACTCTTTTGTTGCCATTTGCAATCCCTTACAATATGCTATAATTCGGACCAACTCTAGAATCATCAAAGCTGGTGTGTTGATTTTTATACAAATGTTAGTTAACATGCCTTTGCTTCTGCTACTTACGTGCCTTATCTTTCTGTGGTCTGAATGTGCTTTTTCATTCCTATTGCTACCACCCTAATGTGCTGAAATGTTTTTGTTCATGTGTTAAAGTCAACAGCATCTGTGGCTTAGTTGCACTCATCCTGACATCAGGTATAGATATCCCCTGTGTTGTCCTCTCCTATGTGCTGATCATCAAGTCCATCCTCAGCATAGCCTCCCCCAGAAGAGCAGCATAAAATTTTTAGCACCTGCATCTTACACATTGATGCCGTTGCTATCTTCTACATCCCTTAGCTTATCTTAGCTTATCTTAGCTTAGGTACATCACTTTGGCCATAATGCCCCTCCATATATATATATATACATTGATATCAAATCTCCATTTTCTGATTCCCCCACTCCTGAATCCCATCATATATAGGGTAAAAACCAAACAAATTCATAAAGCTTTCCTCAAACTGTTTCCAGAGTAACCAATCTGACCACACAATGACCTGAGTGGGAATAGTCTTCCTTCCTTCCTTCATCATTTTATTGAGGAACGCTAGACCTTTTTCTAGAAGTGGTAAATCAAGGTCACAGGAGAAACAATTTTTTTTAGAGACTAAGTCTCAATATGTTCCCTGGGGCAGTTCTGAACCCGCAGACTCAAGTAATCCTTAGCCTCAGTCTCCCAGATATCTGGGATTACAGGTGAACACCACCAAACTGGACTGCTTTTGGAGATTAGTTTCTTGCTATGTTGCTCGAGGTAGTCTTGAACCCTCAGACTTAAGCTATCCCTGGCCTCAGTCTCCCAGCACTTGAATTACAGACACATGCCATGGCACCCAGCAGAAACAACTTTGACCTTTCAAATCATCTGAATGACCCAGTGGCAGGGTCATAAAAATAAAAGTGTGTTAGAACTGTTTTCTGTCAAAGATATATCCAAAAGTCTACACATGACTGAAAAAAAAATCTAAATCACATTGGGCATTCAAGGTATTCTCAGAAGAGATTACTTTTTGTATAAGGAAGAGTATGTTAAAAATAAAATTATTAATGCTTTTCTAATTCAACAGAATATGGCATAACCTGTGAAATCTACATAATATGGCATAACATTGTACTCTGAGGAATTGTATGTGAATAGTGTATCCCAAATAGAGAGTGCTGAACAGGGAGAAAGAGAGCTTGTATGTGAGATCATAAAATAATCTTTGTGCTCAGCAAAATTAAGGTACAAAAATCTAAAAATGAAGAATGATCACATAGAATTGGGAAGCCTTGTTAGACTCCATTTCAAATAACATTTTTTGAGTTCTGAAGAACAATGTTTCCCCTTTACTCATGTGACTTGAGGCAATTTTTAAAGTTTGGGGTATTTTTATTTCATGTTATCTAGTAATAACCTTTACTCACTTAATGTTGCACAATAAGCTTTTTATTTGCCTTGGTGTCTGTGTAGGTATCAGTTCTGATTCTGGTAATATGATCAACTGTTGCTGGATGATTTGAATTCTGAGACTGCTTGTACAATCTCAGATCATTAAGCCTCAAGAGCAGATAATGGAAAGGAACACAAGACTTAAAAATCTCTAAGACAGAATTCATAGTAAAATGTAGTGATTCACTTTGTCACCTTATAGTATCCAGTGTGAAAGTATCTACCACTTTCTATCTCAAAAAATTTTCTGACATAGGAGAAAAGATATGAAAAGTGAGTGGCAAAAGTGATCATAAAGGATAATCTGATTGAAGTCCGTTTTGTGCCTTATTTTATATTTTCTATAAAGTCTTACCTTGAGTGTAACTCATTGTATTAAGAGCATAATAGTATTTCTGAAAGTAATATAAAAAATATGAATTTTCTTTTTTAAAATTTATCCCAAGGAACAATAAAACTGAACTAGAAATGGTAGACAGATACATTATAAGTTAGCAGGACTACAATATTAATTATGCACATACATGTGCATCCGATTATCTCCTTTGTGATTCTGTAATGCCTTTCCCACTCCACAAATGAAGTCTCACCATTTATATCTCCCTTTCCTAACACAATATCTTTATATATTTCTTATGCTTCCCATTTTTCTTCCCAAAATTCAAATACCTGAAGATACAACTATAACTAGGCATAAAGTGAAGTTTTAGCCTAAGTATGTATAGTGAGAATTAAGAAAATGATTGAAAACAAGTAATTTAACTATTTGTACCCAAACTCAGTAAAAAGGAGAAAAAAAACAAGAAAATAATAATTCAGTTAATAAGTACTAGTGCAAAGTATATTTTCAAAGTCATCATGCTTAAAAGTATAAAAAGACAAATGTTAGTTCATCAGAAAGACTACTAAATTTGACTGGCAAGAATGATCAATTATAGTTGAAGAAAATCATAAAGAGTTAAATTAGTATCATCCTGCTTATAGACATTTTTGAGGTGTAAAGAAAAATAATATAAAACCTTTATGACATTTTTTTTAATTTTAATGATATACACAAATGTACAAAGAGCATAATTTGGAATATGAATAAAAATAAAAGACTTAATAAACCAATGTATATTGAATAGATTGTATTCAGATTGTCAAACCTATTCAAAAATTTAAAAGAATGGAGAAATAAGAGATATTAACCCCTAACAAGGGGTTAATATCCAACAAAGATGGAGGGAGGGAAAGAAGGGGGAGGGAGGGAGAGAAGGAGGGGTGGAGGTGAAGAGCGAGGGAGACAAGAAAGGAGAGAGGAAAGGAAGGGTGTTCATTCCTATTAGTAAGCCTTCTAATTTCATGAAGAATTCATGAAAAGTTGGAGCTGTAAATTTGACATTGAAGCAAATTTCCTTCCTTTCTTCCTTCTTTCCTTCCTTCCTTCTTTCCATCTTTCCTTCCTTCCTTCACAAAAATTAGCAGAAATAGAGGATTAAAGACTTGAGTGTAAAACCAAAAGCCAGAAAATAACATAAATGAAAACTTAGGTAAAAACACTATAAGACAGTGGTGTTAGAGATGTTCTTGGGAACTTAACTCCAATGGAAAGAGAAACAAATGAAAAAAAAAGTGAGAATTACACCAAACTAAAGAATGTCTGCACTACAAAATAAAGTTGTCATTAAAAGGAAGAGAGACACCCTGCTGAATAAGAAAAGATATGTACACACCATACATCTAACAAGGGGTTAATATCCAAATCTACAAAAAACTCACACAACTCATCAAATAAAAATAAGAAAACCCAATTAAAAAAATGCACAGAAGAACTAAATATACACTTCTCCAAAGAAAATACATAAATAATCACAGGTTCATGAGGAAAAAATTACTCATCATCACCTGCAGGGAAATACAAATCAAAACCACAGTGAGATACTACTTCACTGTGAAAATTGTGCATATCAAAAAGACCAGACACATTAGTTGCAGTGTGGAGAAAAAGGAACTTGTTCTCTGTTGGTGGAAATGCACACTAGTCCAGACTCTATAAAAAACAAGATGGAGGTTTCTCAAAACATTAAAAATAGATCTACCATGTGATGCAACAATCCTTCTAGATAACTGTCAAAAGAATACAAAGCCCTAATTCAAAGGATATAGGTTCTCCTATGGTCATTGCAACACTGTTTACAAGAGCCAAACTATGGAAACAATGCAAGTACCCAAGAACAGATGCGTGAATTATAAAAATCTGCTGTTCCATAAACAAAATGGAAAATTACATAATTACTTTTTAAAAAATTAAATCTTGCCATTCCCAGAAAAATGAATGGAACTGGAGGGAATTATGATAAGCAAAATAAGTCAGAAGATAAAAGACAAATACTGGACCATTTCACTCATACAGAATATGAAGAAAATAAATAAAGAGAAAAAAAAACTAAATCAAAACATAGCCTAGAAACCATACTGTAGAACTGAGGGCAAAAGAAGGAAAACAAATATGGGATTAGGCCCAATAGACCATCGGGGATTGTTGCAGAGGTTACTGGAGATTCATTAGTAGGTGTGAAGTGGTAACATACATTTGTAGAAGTCTGAACGTTTACACCCAACATTTACAATGTTGTAAATCAATGTTATCTCACTAAACATAATTTTAAAAGCAAGTTCTCAAACAAGAAGCATAGAAATAAGAAACAAACAGCTGGGTGCAGTGACACGTGCCTGTAATCCCTGCCTCCTGGTAGGCTGAGGCTAGGGATTGAGTCTGTGGGTTTGAGACTATCCCAGGCAACAAAGAAAGACCTAGCCTTTAGAAAGAGAGAAAGAAAGAAAGAACAATGAAAATTTTTTTAAATCTACAAAGATAAAATTTACTGAATTTATTGATATCTAGACGAACAAAAAACTCTCTAGCAAATCAGCTTCCTCATGATGGAGAAACATAATGCTTGGATGTGGCTATTTACATTTCCTATGTATTTAGATTTGCAAAGCCTGGAAAACTGTCTGTGTTCATTTCTGAACTGTCCACATAGAGAAGTTGAATCTCCCCCAAGACATCTAAGTTCTTAAACCTATTACCACAGGAAATAGCCAGGAGAGCAAGAACACATGTTTATGGCAACTTGCCATTCACCCGTGGTGACCCCAACCACTAGCAAGTGGGACTCAACATATAAGGAAAAATCAGTGATGGCTGGACAGAGATTGATAGGGAGATGAACAGGTCATCCTTACTGTGGTTCAATGTACTAATACAGAAACAGGGATCTGGAGGCTAAAGCTCATGATTACCTCTCTCTTCATTGTCCCCATAATTATTCCAGCAAATAGCAGTTTGTTTTCTTATCTTCCCAGAGTAGTGATAATCTGAAAACAATAATGTGTATCTCTCTATTCCCCCTGCCTAGAACAATGTCTATACTTCATTTGTATGGAAGACTTAGTGTCCTTTGCTTTGTATTTCATGTCCCTGGAGAAACTTGTCACTACAGTTAGTCACTGAAGCTGTTCTGAGATTACACCATATTCCTGCTATGATTTCAGTTTTCTCCATTATGGCCCAAGGGAGATTCATATTTACCAATGGTCTCAGATCTCCATCCTCTTTACTATAAAGCCCAAGAAACTAGGACTATATAACCTGTTTCTTCTCTGTATTGAAGACAGAAAAGCCTGGTGGTTACATATGATGCTGGTAAGAGGGTAGAGACAGATATTCATTGTGTCAATTTGTGCTTGTTACCTTTTCACAAATAATCATGTGTTTACAGAAAAGTTAGATAGCACTAGTGCCTACCCAGTCCTCAAGGACCGAAGAACATAGTCATCTTATCCTTAATGGCTTATAGTATTTAATAATGTACAAGTCTTAATAGTCTTTCTCAGATTGAAGTGAAACCCCAGGAACTAGAGATTAAAAAACTAAAGCAAACCAGCATAAATGAAAATGTAATGTATCATTGTAGGATATCCGGAAGTAAATTTCATATAGTATCTTTAAATTTGACAAAGGTGAGTACTAGAGAATTATGTTTACTGAGTATAGAGTTTCAGTTTCAGATGGAGTTATAGAGATGGATAGTGAAGATAGTTGTTCAACATGAATGTATTTAGTATCACTTAACTGTGAAATTGAAAATTGTTAATATGGTAAAATTTGTACAAGGTTTATTTGACCACAATAAAACATTCAGAAAAAAAGGAACACTAGATGACAATTCCTGCACACTCCAGCAACTTGTACATTTCCCAGTTACTCTCCAGTGTCAGTAAAACAATGATACTCATCTTCTGGGGAGCTAATTACTGTCATGCTCTGTATTCAATCACCAACTACCTCTTAAGGAAATTCCTATACCAATTAATTCTTGCTGTTCTATATTCTCAGTCTCCCACTATGTGTATTCAACAGCTCTATAAAGAGCATATTTCTCTAAGACTTCTAATCTTGCAAAAGTCCTTCCATTTACCTATGGTCTTCTAGATTCATGGTCTATTTTTTTTCTTGCCTTTGCAGACATATTTCCAAAAATAGTATACACTAAGCCTCCACTACTTATTTTTTCATCATTCTTGAAACTGTAGCAGGTTCTCAGCTTTCATCTCTGAATTTCAACTGCTTTTTCCAGGGTTCACCAATGTGCTCTTAGCTACATTTGAAAATTTCAATTCTAAACAGGTTTGGCAACTCTAGCAATTTGATGTTGTTCATGTAGCAGCCAGTCATGACACCATGATCTGTTGAATTTACTATTTCCCGTAACATTATCTAGTCTCATCTTGCTTTGGTGCATATACAATAATTTCTATAAAATTACATATTCACTGCATACTTTTTTCCTTTTAAACAGACTCTTCATTGTTATTTTTCCACCTGGTTGGGTTAAAATAGCACATAACATGATAACTCCAATGTATGTAACCAGCAAAACTCTGTCAAGCATTCTCTAGCATCCTACCCACATGGACATATAGTACCATGGATATATTTAAGTTGATTTCTCTTAACCATTTAATACACATTTATTCAAATATTATGGTGATTTTTTTCCTTATGTTTATATTATTTAAATTGTCATTATAGAAAATAATTATTAAAAATTTTAATGTTACATGAATATAAATATCTTGAATTTAGAGATAAAAACGTTCCTGTATATGCTAAAATAGCTAATTAAAAATAACCACCTCCTGGTCAGGCACAGTGGTTTGCGCCTGTAAGCTTCAGCCTATGAAGCGGCGGGGGCTAGGGATCGCGGTTCGAGTCCCACCTAGGGCCAGTAGCGAGACCTAGTTCCGAAAAAATAGCTGGGCGTGGTGGCGCACTCCTGTCATCCCAGCTACCTGGGAAGCTGAGGCTGGGGGTTGCTTGAGTCTGTGGTACCCCGGGCAACGAGAGCCTGCGGTTCCACAGGCAAAAATAGCAAGACATAGTCTCAAAAAAAATAAAAAATAAAAATAACCACCTCCTAACTCATATGGAATTTTCTACAGCTATTAATCCCATGATCTATATTTTAATATTTAGTACTGACCTTATATTTATTAAATTTTCTATATTTATTGTATTATTATGAATGATAAAGAAAGTTAGAGTCTAATGTAGAGTTTTATCAATGAGAAAATTAGATAACTCTCCTAAACCAAAGAAAATGAACCTATATGAATTCAATAATAATAATATGCATTATTTCTATAGGATAAGAATATTGTGAGGAGAAATGCTACAAGTACAAGAAATGGAGACCCTAAATAATTTGACATCTAAATTTCCAACCTTCTTGTTGACCAGTATTCCTGGCCTGGAGTCTGTCCATGGCTGGATCTCCATTCCCTTCTGTTGTCTCTATGCCATTGCCCTGTCTGGGAACAGCTTGATCCTGTTTGTCATCATTACCCAGCAGAGTCTTCATGAGCCCATGTACTATTTCCTCTCCATGCTGTCAGCCACTGACTTGGGTATAACTGTGTCCACCATGTCAACAACATTAGCTGTCCTCTGGTTTGATGCAAGAGAAATCAGCTTGGATTCCTGCATTATTCAGATGTTTTTTCTTCATGGATTTACTGTCACTGAATCTGGAGTGTTGATGATCATGGCTTTTGACCGCTATGTGGCAATTTGCAACCCTCTCAGGTACACTACAATTCTCACTAACCCCAGAATCATTCAGATGGGTCTTTTAATGACTATACGCTCCATGGCATTAATAGGGATACTCTTGTTGCTCCTTAAACGTCTCTTTTTCTGTAAAGCGAATGTTCTTTCTCATTCTTACTGCTACCATCCAGATGTGCTTAAATTAGCATGTTCAGATACAAGAGTCAACAGCATCTTTGGATTAATTATTCTCATCTTGACCACAGGGATAGATGCACCATGCATTGTCCTGTCATATATCTTGATCATTCGCTCGGTTCTCAGCATTGCCTCCCCTGAAGAACGGAACAAGGCCTTTAGCACCTGTGTCTCCCATGTTGGAGCAGTTGCTATTTTCTACATTCCCCTGGTAAGCCTGTCTTTGGTGCATCGCTATGCTCATTCAGCCCCCAGGGTGATCCATTCAATGATGGCCAATATATACCTGCTTTTGCCCCCAGTGCTTAACCCCATTATCTATAGTGTAAAAACAAAACAGATTCGCAAAGCTATGCGTAGTCTACTCTATAAAAAATAGAGAAGTAAGCTTGTAATAACCCTAGTAGAAGTGAATTTAACTATAGAAAAGCAACATTGATGGGCATAACTGATCAGATAATTTTTGTCACTTTTTTAATTTGTTTAGCAAATATTTAGTAAGCATTTTGTGACTTCAGTTATAAAATGTAATTATAGTTTATGACCAATAAATGAAAATGAATATATTAAAAATGAAATAATGAAACAATTGTTCATAGTAATTAATATTTATTGCTTATTTATACTCTGCATTCTACTAATAACTTCAAAGATATATTTGTCCTTTTGTCCAGTTCAATGATTTATATTTTAATAATTATATTTTAGAAATGAAGAAACTGTGACCTACAAATATTTAGGTAAATTAAATCCCAATCAGGGTTAATGTTGATTTTTTTATTATTTTTATTTTTAAATTTGAGTGCACAAGCATACATACATATATATATATAATTATCAAATTATTGTCTACCCCAGAGTTCTCCCACCACCTTAACACCCATAAAACATCTCAATTTCTTGTGCCCATCCCTCCCCCGATTTTACCTTCTCCCCCTCTCTTGCTCTGTGCCTCAGTTCTGTTGACAGCTTTAAAAAAAAAAATTGTACATTTGTTTTTTTCTTTTCCCTGTATCCCTCACGTAGGTGAGAACATCCAATATTTCTCTTTCTTTCTGGCTTATTTCTGCTAGCATGGTTCCTTCTAGTTTCATCCATGTTGCTATGAATGACATAAGTTTGTCTTTTTTGATTGACAAGTAATATTCTGTTGTGTAAATATATTAGTCTTTTTCAACCATTGATCAGTTTTTGGTCATTTGGGTTGTTTCCATACCCTGGCAATTGTAAATATTACTGCAATAAACATACAAGTACAGGTGTCCTTTTGAATTAATGTTTTGTTTTCTTTGAATAGTTTCCCAGTAGTGGGATTATTGGATCAAATGGTAGCTCCATTTGCAGTATTTTGAGGGTCCTCCACACAACTTTTCATAGTGGTTGGACCAGTTTGCAATCCCACCAGCAATGTGAGTGTTCCTTCCTTTCTCTCCACATCTGCACCAGCACTTGTTGCCCTGTTGTTTGTTTGTTTTTGTATATGCACTGTTCTTACCGGTGTAAGATGGTATCTCAGTGTGGTTTTGATTTGTAGTTCCCTGATTATTAGGATGTTGAGCATTTTTTCATAAGCTTATTTGTCATTTGTATTTCCACTTTGGAGAAGTATATTTTTAGTTCTCCCCATTTTTTTGTGGACTTTTTGTCTTGTTTTTGTTAAATTTTGTGAGTTTTTTGTCAATCTTTGTTATCAGACCCTTGTCACTGGTATGAAGGGCAAAAATATTCTCCCATTCTGTTGGGTTTCTTTTTGTTATGGTTATTGTCTCTTTTGCTGTACAGAGCTTTTTAATTTGTTGCAATCCAAGCTATTTATGTTTTCCTTCATTTTTTTAGTATCTATAGATGTGTCTTTAAAGGAGTTTCTGACATGGTAAGTATTGGGAGTCTTTTGCCCAAATTTTCCTCTATGTATTTTATGGTTTCAGGTCTTGCATCCAAGTCTTGTATCCATATTGATGTAAAGGAGTTGTCCTGCTTCATTTTTTTTTTGCATGTAATGATCCAGTTTTCCCAGCATCATTTATTGAAGAGGCTATTTATGTTCCAAAGAGTGTTTTTGGCCCCTTTGTCAAAAATTAGCTGACCATACATGTATGGCTTTATTTCTGGGCACTCAATTCTGTTCCCTTGGTCTGATTGTCTGTTTTTGTTATGGTACCATGCAGTTTTAATTATCATGGCTTTATAGTATGATTTGAAGTATGGGATTGTTATACCTCCAGTCTCTCTTATTTTGGTTAGGAGGGTTTTGGATATTTGTGTTCTTTTGTTGTTCCATATGAATTTCAGTATTTTTGTACTATTTCTTTTAAAAATGCCATTGAAATTTTTATTGGAATTGCATAGAATCTGTAGATTGCTTTTGGTAAGATGGCCATTTTGATAATGCAAATTATTTCAATCCATGAGCAGAAGATATCTTCTCATTTTTAATGTCTTCTGTCTCTTTCATAAATGTTTTATAGTTTTCTTTGTATAGATCAATCACATATTTTGTTTGGTTTATACCCAGATTTTCTTTAACATGATGGTAAAGTTAGTGTTTTTTTTTTTTTTTCTTCTCACTGAAAATTAGGGTTGATATGGAATCCTGACTTTCTGAGTCTGATAAGGTCTATTCTACCTTACAGCATATTCATCCAAAAGAATCTAGGAAAAAATATTTTAAGTTCAAAAACAAAAACTTTAATCATCATGTTCATACAACATGCTTAAAAAGATGAGCGACACTTCTTAAAGTTTAATTTACCTTGTTTTCTTCTTTTATAATTGGCACTAGAAAAGATAAAAATAGATATCTTATGACATGTAAGCCACATTAGTTGATATCAAATTCTGCACTGTCAGTACAGAAGCTTTAAGAACTATAGACATTTGCTAACTTAATACAGGAAATAGGAAATTTGGAACCTGAAAAATTACATGAAATAAAACATAAGGAAGTTTGAAACAGAAGTTCTTCATCTTTTTGTGTAGAATGATCCTTGGGAATCTAGTGAATTCCTTAAACTCATTTAATATTAAAACTGTCTATAAGCACATTCATATTATTTCTGCTATATTTTAGTAGTTTCACAAATATCATAAAAGACTTAGTGTGATGCACTCAACCAAACTATAGACCAAGGTAAAGAGTTCATGATGCTCAGCCCATAAACATTTAAATATAACTACACCTGAATGGTTCCTGGGGCTCATGGTAATTGCATCAATAAGAGACAGACAGAAAGTTAAAACTCAGCTACATAAAATGTTAAGGAATTAAGAATGAATTGAAGGTGGAAATCTGTCTTAATCCATGTCAATTTGATTGTAGTTTACGAGTGACAATAATTCATGTAGCCCACAAATATAGAGGTAGCACAGTGCTGATGCCAGCTCACACAAGCTACAAGAGGCCATAGGGAGTATGCATCTCTTCTAAGTTGTGTTCAGCATCTCACAGTACAACTTAAATTGGCATTTATACCAAGGGCATTGATAAAACTATGAATCAGCATTTTTCATTCAGAAATTAAGCTATGGATACATCAGTGGCTATGAATACACCATATGTTTGCTCTTGTTAGAAACAATAGAAATTAAATGATACACAGGAAAAGATGTTTATCTTCTCTTACTATTTGGAAAGGCAAATCAAAACAGTAATATGGTTTCACCTCCACAAAAAATAACTTGTGTAAAGGAGAATATGGAGAGAAGGAAATGTCTGTATACTATACTTAAGGTGGAAAATCAGTACAGTGATCATAAAAACCAGTATAGAGAGTCCTAAAAAAATAACAATAGAAATTGCTTATGATTAAGTTAACACACTTTGGTTTATTTATGAGAAACTTACAAAACCACTATTTTGAAGAGATGTATGCCCCAATGTTTATCACAGTATTATTCATAACAGCTAAGAACTGGAAATAATCTATGTACACATCAAATTAAGGAGAGATAAAGAATATAAGGCATATTTAGGTAAGTAAATACTACCCAGTTATAAAAAAAAAAAGATGAAATTCTGTCATTGTAACAACCTGGATGTACCTAGTAGATATTATGCTAATTGTAATTACATCGTACAGAGAACAACAAATATTATCATTCCATTCACATGACAACTGTAAAGAAAACAGGTGAACTAGGTAAAACAAAAATATAACTAAAATATAAATTATAAAAATATAGCTAAAGCAATGACTACTAATTACAACTAGTGGTTACTATAAAAAAAGTAGTAAGGATGGGAAATGGAGTGAAAGGAGTCAGCTGTATGGAGTAGAACAGAATTGAACTATTTGTGGTAAATTTAATATAATGATACACATGTTGGTTTTAATGATGTCCACCAGAAAGGTATTGTGTTATCATGTATTTTACCTGTACAAATTTTTTTAAAAAATAAATCAACTGCAAAAATATAAAGTAACATTGTTTAAAAAAGAAGTTATATAAACATATTCTTCTGCACTTAAGTTTGAAATCTAACACTTGGAGCAACATAGACAAAAAACTAGAAAATATTGAATTAACTTGTAATCTGAGTTGCAATATCACCAAAGGTAAATGGAGAAGAGAATTTTTTAATCCACCCAGTATTTATGAGGTGAATGATATTTTTGAAAGATTAACTATTGTGTCACCATTTTATGGTTAAGGGAGAATACTCCCCTGCATTACACAGGTCCTAAGTGGGCATAGCATAGAAGAATATGAAAATGCAAAGCTTTTCTTATTTTTTCATCTCTTTTCTCTGTTCATTCAGATTTGTCTATATAACTTAAATTACAAAATTTGCTTTAGTTACTTATATATCATATTTCCTTGAAATGTTATTTTATAAAAGACTTTATAGACTTAGTTTAACTTTAAGCTCTTAGTTGTGCTTCCTAAATTATATATGTGGGGAACGTTTATTCTGAATATTCTATACCTGTTGGCTATTTGGTTCTACAGAAAAGTAGACCACATAAGAATACTGAAGTCTGGTCACCAGAAAGAATAGAGGAGAGAATGGAGGGGATGGAGGAAAGAATACAGATGGGTTATGTGCTCAGGTGTGTTGGAGGAAGGAAAGAAAAGATAAAAACAATTAAAATTTGGTTAGTATTTTTTAAATATAGCAAGAATATATGATACCTTAAGTTTCAGAAAGGTGAGACACTATACAATGCTTAATACTGAATGTATAATAGTGTAAAAGAAACAATACAACTGAACTAATGAAATGAACAAGCCAATAAAATAGGGGTTTACTAATCCACTTTTACCCCTTTCTTAAAGCTATGAATCTAGATGATAATTTTTCATCAGCACAAGTGAAAAATAATTAATTAATTAATTAATTAATTAAAAAGCAGTTTATGCATGGGCTCTGTATAAGGCATTGTTATAAGTTTGGGAATCATTCAGCTGGTGCTATGCCTCTTCATGGCAAAAACATACTCCACTATAAGGACTGTTACTCATCACATAGTAAACTGATCCTCTGCTATGGATTTTACTTAATCATTTATGTGTTCTGCCCATTTAGAAATACAAATCTATAGTCAAATTGGAGAAATGATACAGTATATAAAGTGGTCAACAGGAGTGACAAAACAGTCAATCTGAGCCAAATAGTCATTCTTTCAATGGTTCTGTACAACTTGAGTCCTGTGTGCAGGTTCTTAGTTCTGTCTGTGCAACCAGCATTAATTAGGCTTGGGGATGAGATCTTGTCAATTGAATTACAGAAAAAAAATGCTAATTTCTTAATTTGAGATGAGAATCCTAACTTGGCAATGGGTCAAGAATTCAGCACAGCTCTTCAGCACATTCTCCTGCAGTAAAAAACCCTTTAGTAGAGAATAGATCTGGTCTCTGGGGCACTTGAACTTCACATCATTTTTTTAAAGAACAAAATGTTTATTATCAAAAAAAGAGAATAGTAAAGTACATTAAAGCCAAGGGATTTTGACTACAAAGAGGGCTACAAGATTAGAAAAAGTGTTACTAGAAGAAATTGATAAAGCAAAAGATTCTATATGTCCTTAGAGCTTCTAGATGAAACTGAGCTAACACAAGAGATAATAAGAAACCCCATGATATATTTAAGAACCATTATAAGATGCAAGCAAAACTTGGTCATTTTGTTCAGTTGAATTGTATTGCTGGTATAGAAAATGTCTTAAGCTACCACATATATGTGTGTCTGTGTGTGTTTATGTGTGTAGACAAATCCCCTACGTCTTAGTATAATTCTCTTAAGTGAATAGATAACTGCTTAGTTTAGTAAGTGAGTAAACGAGGTAAATTTAATAAGTTAACATTGTAATAGGGTTCAGTAATAAACACTCAAATAGAACTCTTGATTGAGTAGCTCATCCCATTGGCCACAGAAAGCAATAAAAGAAAGTAACAAAATACATGTCAGTCTTTTCACTTTTTTCCTCTATATAAGTCCCAGTTCTCCCACATATGTGCATCTGTTGAATTCTCCACTTCGCTCTCTCATCAATTGACAATCCAATATGCCAAGTTGTCTAGTATACAGATTTTCCATTTGATAGCTTATGGAAAAAATAAAATAATTATTTCAAAAGGATGGGTATAATTGAAGTCTCTAAATATTGATGCAAATTGCTTACATATTGATCTCACTAGCCAAGTTTCAAAGTAGGCTTGCTTTATCACAATTTCTCAGATAGAACATGTTATTTTAAAGTTGAATCATGCTACTTTCCACTTGAAAACACAATGTTCTTCCTTTTTTGTCTTTGATGAACATTGTATTCATAACTCCACTGTTTAAATGAACAATCGCTAACCAATAAAATACAGTGGCTGAGGAGAGTAAGTATTCTTGCATGGAAAAACTACAAAAGGCCAAGAGACACAATCAAGAGTATGTTCCATGACAGGATCCAGATGACACACATTCATGAAGGTTTTTAGGAATGAACTGTGGAAATAGCATTGTAAGGAGTCAGAAAGAGACCAGGGGTGAATTAGGAGGTGTAATCAACAAACCAAGATAATTAATACTCATACCTAGGATGATGCCTGACACAACAGAAGCCAGTGAATAGTGGGTAATTACTAATAACCAGTATCAACAGTTATCATAAGAACTCACAAAGTCCAAAGTGGAGACAAAAGAATATATAAATTCCTAGTTGTTCGCTTTTCACTTTTATGTGTAATATAGAGAAACAAAACAAATTATCAGACAAAACCAAACCAATAACAAACCCGAGATATCAGAATGAGAATTTGATGCATCTAGAAGGGGAGTAAGTAGAAAGAGAATAATAGGGGAAGGGGGGGGACAATGGACTATGATGGAGGACTATGGGCAACTTGGTTCTAAGTTTTATGTGGTATCATATACATGAAGCATGTGATTTTCACCTCTAAATCATAAGCAATGTTATAAAACAATGTTGCACTAATAAAAGGAGAAAAATCTTGAATAAATATAATAAAAAATGAGAAAGTATGCATTACAACAGACAATTCAGAAATACAAAAGGTCATAAAAGACTGCTATTAAGATCTATATGCCAATTAATTGGATAATTTAGTAGATTAATTCTTAGAAGCACACAACTTTCCAAGATTGAATCAGTAAGAAATAAGAAATCTAAACAGACCAAGGAAATTTAAATACAAGTCAATGTCTCTAGAACAAAAGCCCATGATAACATGATTTCACTTTTAAGTTCTACCAGTTTTTCAATGAAGAATTACTGCCTCCCCCTTTCAAACTATTCCATAAATTTGATGAATAGGGAAAGCTTCCAAGTCCATTTTAAGATACCAGCATTATTCTGATGCCAGAAACAAACAAGGACATCACATAAAATAGAAAAATACAGGCCAGTATCCCTGATCAAGAGAGATTCCAAAAATCCTCAGCAAAATCTTAGCATATGAAATTCAACAGTGGTTTTTAAATGAGCATGCCTATTGACCAAGTGAGATCTATCCCAGATATTAAAGTTTGTTTCAACATAGGTGAGTTGATATATATATAAAAGCAATGGAGGGGGGGGAATATGGCTACATCAATAGATACATAAATTGATATGACAAAAATTGATATTTATTTATGATAAAACCATAAGTTGGGTTAGAAAATCTATACCTTATTGTAATGAAGGCAGATAAGAGGTGACCACAGCTAACATACTCAATCATTTAACACAATCATTTACTTAGGGTTCATTTTGTTATTAAATATGAGTACAAATACTAGGTGGGAATTACAGGTAGATCTATAATACTGAAACCCCCATATTTTTACAGTTAAGAGTTCTCCAAATGAGGCATAGAAATAAAAGTCAAATAAAAATTAGAAAAAAGTCACCAAATGGGGAAATATTACTGAATTTGTTGAGAAATAAACAAAACTCTCTCTGTCAACTCAGACTTCCCAATAGAGAAGAAACATGTTTGAATCTGGCTCTTTCCTTTTCCTATGTGTCTAGAATTTGAAGTCTGGAAAGTTGTATGCATCCTCTACTAAACTGTTCACATTGAGAAGGCTGAATTTCCCCCCAAGGCATCCAAACCCTTGAACTTATTACCATAGGAAACAGTAATTATGAGATAAAGAATACATGCTCATGAGAACTCACAATTTGCCCACAGAGACCCCAGCCACAAGCAAATAGAGCTCAATGAATATATCAGAAACTGACCTATTTCTTTTTTTTTTATTTATTTATTTTTAATTTATTTATCTATATTTCACATCATTTCAATCCCTGGGGGTCACCCACCACCTCCCCCTCCCACTCGCTCCAGCTGGTCCCCATTCTCCTCTTGTGCAGTTTCATTTGGTTGACCATATATTAGTGAAACCATTTGGTTTCTGTCCCTTTCCATCTGACCTATTTCTTAATGAAAAATCAGTAATGAATGGGCAGAGATTGATAGGGAAATGGGCAAGTTGTCCTCCCTGTAGGTCAATGTGCTAATGTAGGAAACAGGGTTCTGAACATGAAGCTTATAATTATCTCATTCATTGCCACAATAATTATAGCCAGCAAGTCGGGCACAGTGGCACGTGCCTGTAAGCTTCAGCCTATGTAGCGGCTGGGACCAGGGATCGCAGTTCCAATCCCGCTTGGAGCAACACAGTGAGACCTAGTCCCGAACAATATCTGGGCATGGTGGCGCATTGGTACCACAGACAATGTGAACCTGCGGTTCCTCAGGCAAAAATAGCAAGACCTAGTCTCAACATAATAATAATAATAATTATAACCAGCAAACACCAGTTTACTCTCCTAGCTTCCAATAATACTGATAACCCAGAAATAAAAATATGCATATCTTTATGCCAGGTGCTTAGAACAATATCTATACCTTCCATTTCCATGATGACTTGGTGTCTTTTGCTTTGTATTTCAGGTCCCTGGGGAAACTTGTCACTACAATTAGTCACTAAAACCCTTCTGAGATTATACCATATCCCTACTACTTATGGAAACTAATTCAGCTTTCTGAGTCTGTGACCCCTGGGAGATTGATATTTAACCAGTGGCCCCAGAACTCTACTTTGTGTAGTATAAAGTCCAAGACTTCAGAACTTTAATCTGTTCTCTCTTTGTACTGAAGAAAGAAAGGGCCCGTGGCTACACATGATTCTGGTAAGAAGATAGAAAAAGGAGTTCATTGTGTTGACTGTGCTTTGATAATTATCTACTCACAAGTAATCATAGGTTTACAGAAAATTCAGATAACATTGGGGTCCACCTTATGTTCACGGGTTGATAAAATACTCAGATATCTGACCCCCCCCCAGTCCTATAAGTAAATATTGCAATATTTCTCAGATTGAATTGAGCCCCAATATCTGGAGACTAAAAAAGAAACCCAGAATAATACTCAAAAGGGTCATATATATGTATTAGAGGATTTTATTCTTAGGAAATAAATATTAACTAGTATTTATAAAAGCTTGAATTAAAAAATAATTATACCACTAGTGTGTCCATTATTTGATTTGAAATCTCCCTAGAATTAATTTTAACAATGCAACTTTCCTACTTAAAAATAGTTTACAAATTTTAATTTCATAAATCATGGTATCATTTAAAAATTTTATGTGTAGAGTCAATAACATTATTATGCAATATCTTTGAAAACTTCTACCTCACTCTCAAAACAGTATTCATAGTCTCATGCTTTTGAACAGCAGTAATTTCACCAAATAATTTGCAGAGAGAAAAAGCAGGTCTTCATGTACAAGGAAAAGAAACTCTAACATAAAGAACATGCCTGAATATGAGGACATTGCACTAAATGAAATAGGCCCCTCAGAAAGTATAGAACAATTATATAAATATGTATGATACCATCTACATGCAATATTTGAAGTAGTTAGACTCAAGAGAATGTAGAAAGATGGGTACCAGAGGCTATTGAAGGGAGGAGTATGAGCTTACTTTATAATAGGTAAACAGTTTACGTTTAAGTAAATATTGAAGACTTTCATAACATTGTAAATGTATTTATTGCTGCACACTTAAAATTGATCAAAATGATAAATCTTATGTTGGGTGTATTTATTTATTTATTGCGCATATATATATTTATATTACATTATTGCATTATTGTGTACCCTGGGGTTTTCCCACTTCACTAACACCTGTTAACCATCCTGATCTTTTGCACTCTTCACCTCCCCTGCCTTCTTCCCCCTCCTCCTCTCTCACTCCATTGTTCAGTCCCTTTGGTTGTTTTTATTTTTTCTTATTCATTTGTTTGTTTTTTTCCTATAGCCATCATATAAGTGAGACCATCCTGTATTTCTCTTTTTCTTTTTGACTTATTTCTGTGAATATGAGTCTTTCTAGTTCCATCCATGTTGCTGCAAATGACATGTGTTTGTCCTCCTTGATTGATGTGTAGTATTCCAGCGTGTATATGTACCACATTTTTTTTTTAGCCAATCATCTGTTTTGGGGCATTTGTTTTGTTTCCAAATCTTGGCAATTGTAAACAGAGCTGCAATGAACATGCACATACAGATGTCCTTTTGAATTAATTAAGAAATGAAAAATAACTAATGGAAAGAAAGGAACTACAGGGTCATAATTTCCTGACAAAAAAATTCACTAATCCATACATTTTCAAATTGTATCCTTGTGTACCTTCTAGTGGAAATAATTATTCTCATCTTTTTGAAAGTTAGTTGATATTTACTCCATATTCAATTACCTGCTACACACTTAATGAATTTTCTATACCAATTAACCCCTAACTCTCTCTGTCTACTGCAAATCTAAACTCACTTTATAGATAGACATATTTCTCTAGGTCTTTCCATTCTTAAAAAAGAAATTCACCTAACATACTTCTTTACTAATGCTATATTATCTTCATTGAACATGTCCAGAAAAATAAAATATACTCTATACTTTCACTACTTATTTTTCACTCATTCCTCAAATATGAAAATTTCTCAGCTTTCTTTAAAGCTCTAAACGTTTTTTTTTTTCCTCTGAGTTCATTTATATGCCCCCAGTTGCACTTGGAAGTTTGAATCCTATTGATTTGAGTACTCAAGTGATTCAATACTGTCATTAGCATCATACCCAGTAATGGACATAATGCTCTCTTGACTTTAATGGTTTCTATAAAGTTGTCTGGTGTCACCTGTTTTAGTGCACATACTCCTTCCCAGAAGCTGTACAGACCAGAACCTGATACAAGTTTCAGGTGAGTTTGTTTTCACTCATTTCATGCACAGCATATTCAAAATGAATGAATTAGCATTTTTGCCTGATTCTTTATTCATAGATTTTTATGAAGTAATGGAACGTAAACTTCCATCCACAAGAAATTAATTATAATGAAAATATATGAAATTAATATCAGAACTCTAAACTACAAAAAAATTACACATTCTAAATATTCTTGATTATAATGACAGATAAATGTCATAATGATTTAAAGTTTCCTCAGTGAGAGAGTATTTTCTCACTAATTTAGATATTCTTATAAGCAAAAGAAGTCCACATACTTTATACAACAGTATTTTTTATACTTTCTATAGGATGTGATCATTGTGAGGACAAATGCCACAAATACAATATGGAAGTCCTTAGTAACTGGACATCTGCATTACCAACGTTCTTGTTGACTGGCATTCCTGGCCTGGAGTCTGTCTATGGCTGGATCTCCATTCCCTTCTGTTGTCTCTATGCCATTGCCCTGTCTGGGAACAGCATGATCCTGTTTGTCATCATTACCCAGCAGAGTCTTCATGAGCCCATGTACTATTTCCTCTCCATGCTGTCAGCCACTGACTTGGGCTTGACTGTGTCCACCATGTCAACAACATTAGCTGTCCTCTGGTTTGATGCAAGAGAAATCAGCCTGGATTCCTGCATTATTCAGATGTTTTTTCTTCATGGATTTACTGTCATGGAATCTGGGGTGCTGGTGGCCATGGCCTTCGACCGCTATGTGGCAATCTGTAACCCTCTTAGGTACACTACCATTCTCACTAAATCAAGAATCATTTTGATGTGTCTAATTATGAGTATTCGCACTGTAATATTGATCATGACAGTACTCTTGCTCCTTAAGCGTCTCTCTTTCTGTAAAATGAATCTTCTTTCCCACTCCTATTGTTACCACCCAGATGTGATTAAATTAGCATGCTCAGATACAAGGGCCAATAGCATCTTTGGATTAATTGGTCTCATTCTGACCACAGGTGTAGATACACCAAGTATTATTGTTTCCTACATCTTGATCATTCGTTCTGTTCTCAGCATTGCCTCCCCTGAAGAAAGACAAAAGGCCTTTAGCACCTGTGTCTCCCACGTTGGAGCAGTTGCTACTTTCTACATCCCTATGACCTGCCTGTCCTTGGTGCACCGCTATGCTCATTCAGCCCCCAAAGTGGTTCATGCAATGATGGCTAACATATACCTGATTTTACCCCCTGTGATCAACCCCATCATCTACAGTGTAAAGACAAAACAGATTCGCAAAGCTATACTCAGTATTCTCCGTTCAAATAAACAGAGATGATAAAATTAGAGAAAACTTGATAAAAGTGACTTTTCACTGCTGTGAAACATCCCTGGTAATTAACTATGAATAATTTTCCAAGAATGAAAACTTCATGATACAAAGATAAGGAATTTGGGAAATTTTTGAATGAATTTTCTGTTCATAAATCTCTTTGAATTTTATTAAATTCATAAATATTCCCAAGAAAATGAACACGTCAAGACACTCATATTTTCCATAAATTCTTGAGGATTCAGAGACCATGAAAGAATAACTATGGTAAATTAGCCAAAATGCATCAGGTAAAGCATTCATGATGCAAAACCTTTAGACAGTTGTTCAAAGATAGAATAAATTCAAGAGTTAGCAACAGATTCAAAATTCATTTGTAAAAATTGTATAGTGATTCATAGAAAAAGTAAAGATGAAAAGTTGGAAGTCACATAAATTTGATTTCAATGAAAAACTGGTAATATGTATCTCATGCATTCCACAAATGCTGGAGGCAAAATTAATTGAATCAGCTGATAAATGATTGTAAAAGCTGCAGAATTCAATTCCATCCTCAACTATGTACTCAATCTCATAACTTGAATCAGCACTATATTATGAATATTAGAAAAACTAAATATAAAGATTTTATTTCAGAATTAATATTATCAGCATAAGGAGTCTTATGCATAGCTTGATAAGAAGCAATTGAAATTCAATTATCAAAATTATATTCTTATTCACTCTGGAGGTTTAAAGTCTACTGAATGAAATAATTACATTGATAAAAATTATACAGTGTACTATTGTTTTAGTTAATAATAATATATAGTAATTATAGTAGATAAAACATTATACCCCTTATCTCTGTTGCCATCTCAGTTGAAATACTTGCCCAAAAATGGAGCATATCTCACTGGACTGTGGAAGGAAGGCTACAGATATGACAGCTGCCCAATAGCTGAGCAGCAATCCATAATCATGGAGACCAAACACACTAACCATCAGCTGACATCTGTCTCTTCAAAGGAACTCCCTAGCCCATGAAGCAGTGGAACCAGGCTCTCAAAGCTTGAGGCCATAATTATGAGGTGGGAAAAAAATAACAAATAACAAGAAGTAGAAAGGACTGAGAACAGAAAGGATCAGACATCCTGCAAGAAGGAACAGCCACTAATGGACTCCAAATGAGCCCAGACTGGCTTCCCAATGCAAGTTAAGACTGGATATCTGAGCAGCATGGGTCACCATGCGCAAGGAACACAGGCCCTCACCCAGAAGGACATTGCTCCAGAAAAAGACAAAGAGACTAAAGACAAAAAGACAAACAGTGATGAAGAAGATGGAGTGACCAGCGTGGTAGAAGATCATAAGCAGGGGGCATATCCAAGGGAAACAAAAACCATTCAAAGATGACTGAAGTTGTATGATATGAGATAAAATATTTTTAAAATGGAACATAAAATACTATTGGAATCACTTCTGTGGGAATATATAAACATGTCATTATCTAAATTTACATCAGAATACTCTCACTAGTTTATTCAATGTTCTTAATGAACACTACACTGAAGGATAGAAAAAAAAACAGTGCATTTGTTTTTCCTTCTTTTTTCCCATTCATGCCACACTTCCATGTAAATTTAAATTACAATATTTGCATGTTTCATTTTATTGTCTTGAACAATGTTATTTAGTAAAGAAATTGAAGATTTAGTTTTGAAATTTCATTGTACTTCCAATTTCTTTTTAATTATTTTATTTTTTAACAAAGTGTTTACATATATATATTACATTGTTGTACTCCCTGGGGTTCTACCAGCACCGTATCTCCTGTATACTGTCATATTGGAGTTCTGTGTTCATCCTTTCCCTGATTCCTCCCTCCTTTCCTTCCTCCCTTCCCATCCCTAGCTATATGATTTTGTTCTATTCACAGCGTGTTAGTTTTGACTTCTTGTACTTTTGTTTGTTTTCCTTATATCCCACTTATAAGTGAAACCACCTGTTTTAGTCTTATTCTTTCTGACTTGTTTCCACTAACATGATTCCCTCTAGGTTCATCTATGTTATCACAAATACATCAAATTTGTCATTTTTGATTGCTAAATAATATACATATACCACATCATTTTCATCCATTCCTCAGTTTGGGGACATTTGTGTTGTTTCCACTTCCTAACTATTGTAAATAGTGCTGCAATAAACATTTGAGTGCAGGTATCCTTTTGAATTAGTGTTCTGTTGTCCTTTGGGTAGATTCCCAGTAGTGGAATTGCTGGACCAAATGGTAGTTACATTTTCGGCTGTTTGAGGGTCCTCTATGTAGCTTTCCATAGTGGCTAGACCAGTTTGCCAGTTTGTATTCCCATCAGCAGTGTAAGATTGCTCCTTTTTCTCCACACCCATGCTAGCACTTGCTACCCTTTCTTTTTTTTTTTTAATATGGCTCATTCTTACGGTGCAAGATGGTTTCTCATTGTGGTTTTGATTTGCATTTCCCTGATTATAAGTGATGTTGAGCATTTTTTCATTATGCTTCATTATTTCCTCTGTAGAGAATAATCTTTTAAGTTCTTCTCCCCATTTCTTGAGTGTGCTTCTTGCTTTGATTTTGTTGAGTTAATTGAGTTCCTTGTAGATCTTTGATATCAGTCCTTTATCAATTGTATGGAGTGAAAATATTTCAGTCTCTTCATTTTGGTTGTCTCTTTTGCTGTACAGAAGCTTTTTAATATGATGTAGTCCCAGTTGTTTATGTTTTCCTTCATTTTCTTTGGGTGTATAGATGTGTCCTGAAATATATATTTGTGGTATAGATCATCAACTATTTTGCCTATGATTTTTGCTATACATTTTATGGTTTGGGGTCTCATGCCCAGGTCTCATCCATTTTGAACTGATTTTTGTGTATGGTATAAGGAAGTAGTCTAGATTCATTCTTTTGCGTATAGCAGTTCAGCTTTCCCAGCACAATATATTGAGATTATCCTTGTTCCCATTTATGTTTGTTGCCATTTTGTCATAGATTTCTTGATCAAACATGAGTGGCTTTATTTCTGGGCATTCAATTCTGTTCCATTGATCTGCATATCTGTTTTTTTTTCTCCTCTGGTACCTTGCTGTATTCATTATTATTGCGTTGTAATATAATTTGAAATCTGGGAGTATAAGACCTACATTCTTTCTTTTGGTAAGCATGGCTTTGGCAATTCAAGGTCTTTTGTTACTCCATATAAATCTCAAGTAATTTTTGTTCTATATCTTCAAAGAATGTCATTAAAGTTTTTATTAGAATTACATTGAATCTGTAGATTGCTTTTGGTAGGATGGCCATTTTCATAATGTTGATTCCTCCAATCCAGGAGAAGGGGGTGTCCTTCCAGTTCTTTATGACTTACTCTATTTCATTTAGCAATGTTTTCTAGTTTTCTTCATATAGCTCTTTCACAACTTTTGTTAGTTTTATTCCCAGGTATTTAATTTTCACTGGTGCAATGATAGAGTGGCTTTCTTAATTTCTTCTTCTGACTGCTTTTTTGCATATAAAAGAACTACAAGTTTTTGTGCATTGATTTTGTAACTGGTTATAGTTTCAATTAGCTTTACTGTGGATTTTTGAGGTTCTCAATATAATGTATCATGTCATCTGCATAGCAATGGTTTCATTTTCTTCTTTCCCTACTTGTATTCCTTTCATGTCTTTTTTGTGTGCATTACTGCCCTCACTAGTACTTCCAGTACTATGTTGAAGATTAATGATGAAAGTGGGCATCCTTGCCTAGTTCCAGAATGTAATAGAAATAGTTTCAATTTTTCCCCATTAAAGAAAATGCTTGTTGTGGATTTGTCATATATGGCTTTATTTATGACAACTTTATGACAAATTTATGACAACTTTATCAAAGTCTTTCATCATGAATGGATGCTGAACTTGATCAAATTTTTTCTCCATGTCTATTGATATGATCATATGGTTTTTGGTTTTCTCCTTGTTGATGAGATGGGTTATGTTGATTGATTTTCAGATGTTGAACCATCCCTGTGCCCCTGGGATAATGCCACTTAATCACGGTATATAACCCTTTTTATGCATTGATGGATTTGGTTTGCCAAGATTTTATTTAGGATTTTTTGAATCTGTGTTTATTACTTAGATTGGACTGTAGTTTTCATTATTTTTATTATCTTTGTTTAGTTTTGGTATTAGCATTATATTTGCTTCATAGAATGTATTCAGCAGTTTCCCTTAATTTTTTGAAAGAATTTTAGTAATAGAGGTGCTCTTTCATCTTTGAATATTTGGTAGAGCTCATTTATAAAACCATCTGGTCCTGGGTTCTTGTTTTAAGGGAGATTTTTGATAACTGTTTCAGTTTCACTGCTTATAATTGGTTTAAGTCTTCTATTTTCTCATCCAACTTTTGGATTTGTCCATCCTTCAAATCGTTGTATTTGTTTGCATGTAAATCCTTATAGTCATCTTTAATTATCTTCTGGATTTCTGCTGTATCAGTTTTAATTTCTCCCCTTTCACTTATTATTATACTTATTTGGGTTTTCACCATACTTTTCTTTCTTTTGAGAGTCTTCCTAAGGGTTTATAAATTTTATTTATTTTTCAAAGAATTAGCTTTTGGTTTGTTTTGGTTTTTTGGGTTTTTTTTAATTTTTTTTGTATCATCTTTTTTGATTCTGCTTCATTTATTTCTACTTAAATCTTCATTATTTTCTGTCTTCTGCTGGATTTGGGATTTTTTTGTTCTTCTTTTTCTAGTTCCTCTAGTTTAGAGATTAGATTATTTCTTTGGTTTTTTTTTTTTTTTTTTTTTTTTTTTTTTTTTTTTTTTTTTTTTTT